>JAJOOF010004383.1:0-24768 GCA_029582545.1 Solanum lignicaule | reverse complement strand
TCTACTAAAATACGCTTTCACACCATATCTTTGATATTCTTTATAAAAACAGCAAACAAAAAACAAAGCAAGATTCATTCATCTCTAAATTTGAACTGTTTCTAACCATTTTTTCAAGCAAAAAATGGGTAAAATCCCATGTCCATTGCCCTTCCAATCTAAGCAAAAATCAATAAATTCTGATCAATTTCATCCAATTTACTCAGATTTATCTTCATCTTCATCATTATCACTATCCAGATCATCTTCTTCCCTTTACTCACAGCCAAGTTTACCATCAGTTCCTTCTTTAACTCCACTTTCAACTCATTCAGAACTTTTATCAAACACCTTCTGTGCATCCACTTTTACTGGCCTTTCCTCCTCCGTTTTCTGCCTATCACTCGCCGGAAAACACCTCTACACCGGAACTTCCAATGGAGAAATCCTTCTACGGAACAAAGACCCTTTAAACCAAGAAAAAAATCATTCAATAGTAGTAGCACAAAAACAGAGTAAGAGCTCTGTTAAATCCATAGTCATTTTTGGGGATAAACTCTTCACTGCTCACCAAGACCATAAAATTCGTGTCTGGAAAATCGACAACCACGATGATGACATTGAAGCATCGAATCAAAATTATTACAAGTGCATTGCTACTCTACCGACGCTGAATGATCGGTGTATGAGATTATTCAGCGCGAAAAACTACGTTGAAGTTCGTAGACATAAGAAATGTACATGGGTTCATCACGTTGACACAGTTTCTGCTCTAGCTATATCGTCAGATAATTCTCTGCTTTACTCTGCTTCGTGGGATAGAACTTTCAAAATCTGGAGGATTTCGGATTTCAAATGCCTTGAATCAGTTTGGAATGCTCACGACGACGCCATTAACGCCATAGCTTTGTCGAAAAATGGGTATGTATAAATGGAGTAAAATTCGCAAATCCGCATTTTTGAACTGCTTGAAAAATAGTTACTGTCATGGAGTTTTTCATGGTGAACTCGAGAACATTATCACGAAGTTTCACCTGTGAAATTTGAAACTCCATACGATAATTACTATTTTTAAGGATCGAATCGGAAATCTCACCATTATAATTAGAAACTCCATCATAATTACTTATCTGTCCTAATTTATATCGCACAGTTGAAATTTTGAAAGCCGACCAAGTTTTCTTTGATAGTAGTTTCCTTATGTGTCTTTTAAATACAGTATATATTTTAATTTGCTAATTATTGTGGTTTACAGTACTTTTTCACTTAGTTTTCAAATATATAGAAATTTTATTTCAAAAAACTTAAAGCTTTTGTGTCTGAAACTCTGAATTCACGCCAAAGTTTAGAAGTTTGAATCTCAAAATTCCAACAGTGGCACATAATTGGAATAGAGTGAGTACTATTTTTTTCAAAATCGAATCGGAAAGTAACCAGTAGGTGTTATTTATGAACGGATTGCCTCAACCATGGAATCAAAACAGGTCATGATTCAGTTAAACTCAAAGTTTGTATGGAATCGAAATGTATTAGGTCAAAATGGATCAAAACAACCACTGTTCAAACCTATTTTCGATTCAATAGTTAGATTGATCATTTGAACCTAACCTGTTTGATCAAGTCAACAAATGAATCATAATCCAATCGAACGTGTACTGATAAAAACCAAATTTGTTGATTTTTCTCTGTAGGTATGTTTACACAGGTTCAGCAGACATGAAGATCAAAATATGGAAGAAAGAACAAGGGGAGAAGAGCATACACACCCTTATAGCAACACTAGAAAAACACAAATCATCTGTAAATGCTTTAGCTCTAAGCACAGATGGTTCAGTTTTGTATTCAGGTGCTTGTGATAGATCCATAATTGTATGGGAAAAAGATAGTGGTGGTGACAAAATGGTGGTGAGTGGAGCTTTAAGAGGACATACTAAAGCCATTTTGTGTTTATGTGTGGTGGATGATTTGGTGGTCAGTGGATCAGCAGATAAAACAGTGAGAATATGGAAGAAAGGAACTGGAAAAAGTTATTCATGTTTGGCTGTTTTGGAAGGGCATAATGGTCCAGTAAAATGTTTAACCGCGAGTTTAGATAATAGTAATAGTAATAGTAATGATTTTGGTTGTGGAAATTCTTATGTGGTGTATAGTGGTAGTTTGGATTGTGATATTAAGGTTTGGAAAATTTGGGTTCCATGACTATAGACTATAGAGTTTTTGTGATATCTTTGTCTCTTGTTTAGAGACTTATAGTCATACTAATATTTTGCTTTTTTGTGCATAGAAATAAGAAATCTTCATTTAGACCTAAGTTTTTTGGGGAAAAAATATGGTGAATGAATCAATCACAAGTACTACTAGCCTTTTTTTTTCTAAGCCCTCACATACTTACTTAACTAGTTTGTGTTGTTTGGTGATTTTGTCGGTCGACTAGTCTAAAAGAGTGATTCAATCGATACACATTTGAAGTGAAAGGAGGGTGTGCTAAACCTATTTGATGGCAGAGATGACCTATTTTGGTATTAGTTAGTACTAATTATTGTACAACTTATCCTAGGGTTGGTAACCAAATAAGGATTAAAACAGTACTAAAATTTTGTGTTAGGACTATCTATGTTTGTCCAGCATACCAAACCTTTTTTTCAGCCTCACATATCTACTTAACTAGTCTGCGTACTATCGATAGTTTTGTCATTCGACTAATTTAAAAGAGAGTTTAAATTGATACAAAGATGTATTTGAAGTCATCAAAGGTTGGGTGTGCGCTATACCTATTTGGTTAGTGAAGATAATTTATCTCGGAATTAATAATCAAACTAGGGTTAAGACATTACTAAATTTCTATTAGAGAACTATCAATGTTTGTCCAGCATATCAAACTATTTTCTGCTCTTAACTAATTGGGATAAATACAAGTTCAAATAGTTTCACAATTGAAGTATTTAGTTGAACTTCAATTATATGTCATGAACAAGATATTTATGAGTTGATGTTAAGTGAACTACGTACCAATTAATATTTATTTATTACTTGGGCCATGTTGTAAGACTTGACATGTATAATTTATGACCATATAATATTGACAATTAGTTGTAAAAAAGAAGAGATTATGAAAATTACGTCTCACCCAAAAGAAGTGATTTTTTTTATTGTCATTTCCTTCTCAGGTGATTCAAAACACAACATAATTTATACTATTCGTTAGGATTAAGCTAATCATTTTCTTAATATATAGGCTAATGAGATCAAAGCTCCTTAATTAATTATAATCTCAACAACAGATTTGGAGTTTAGCTAATCAAAACAATTTCTCCTTACAATTAGCTAGTAACCCTTACTGTAGCTT
Source organism: Solanum lignicaule (assembly GCA_029582545.1). Lineage (NCBI taxonomy): Eukaryota > Viridiplantae > Streptophyta > Magnoliopsida > Solanales > Solanaceae > Solanum > Solanum lignicaule. Next base: position 21,443 of record JAJOOF010004383.1, on the reverse strand, counting down.
AATTAAATACTCCCTCCGTTCCATTTTATATGTCACTTTTTTACTTTACACTTGCATTAAGAAATGATGTAACTTTACTCTTCTACCCTTATTTAATATTTTCTTTAAGTCACCTTTATTAATAAATGACAAGATTAATTAACTATTCTATCAAGGGTATAATAGGCAAAATATGGTAATTTATGCATAAATTTTATAAAATGACAAGTTTTGTGGTCCAGTTATTTATAGAAAAGAATGACATATAAAATGAGACGGAGGGAGTATTATAGTATCGGGATAACATATCCCGATACAAATTACTAATTTTAGAATATCTTATCCCAATATTAGTAATCAAATAAAGGTTGAGTCAATACTAAATTTTTATCTCACGACTATCTATGTTTGTTCAGCATACCAAACGGCCCTACATAATTCAATTTCTGCTCTTTATAGCTTGTGATAAATATAAGTTAAAAATAGCTTCACAATTAAAGTATTTTGTTGAAGTATTTCAATTATATGTCATGTTGATATTAAGTTAATTACATCGTTTGAATGATGTTTTCACAGAACTAATCACAAAGACAAAAGATTTACATTTATTATTTGGAGTTTGGACCATAGATATGTCCATATCCTAAGTCTTGATATGCATAATTATAACCATTTAGCTAGATTGTATTGTTTCTTGTTGTTTAATAATATTTTATTATTTGATTTGGCTGTATTGTTATTTATAAATTTATTTAAATGTCCTTAATTATTCTAAATACTAAATTATCAATAATTACTAATAAAATAACAAACTATCATGCATATCTTATTTATGTCATATGAACATAACATAAAATTATATCATCAAATATTATCATCACATTTGTATCTAGATTAATTTAATTATATTTTAAAAAATCATATAAAGCAATATGTTGAAAGAGACAAAAGTATGAAAAGAAGAAAAGGATGTATGCATATAAAAAATAAAAATAAAAAGGAAGGACAAACAACCAAACCTAGGAGACAAATCAATATAGTAGTTGTTGGGTAGGAGCTGGTTTATGAAATATTAAGTAAGGATATAAGTGGAAAAAAAAAAGTAACAATGGGAACACACAAAATTGGTTGATCCATAAAATGGGGGTTTTCATTGTTACGTAACAACGGAATTTAACAATATCATACAATACATTTAAGTAACAATCAAAACAAACATTGTATGTATGATAACAATACAATACAATGGGTAACAATGATCCAAACAGTTAGTTAACAAACTAATGAAATCAGATCTCCTTAATAATTTATAATCTCTATAGTAGATTTGGAGTTACCTAATCAAAACAATTTCTTCTTATCATTACAAGAATTAGTGATGAATAAATTTCATATATAGTTAAACAACAAAAATCTTGTACTAATCCCATTTAAATATGGATTAGTAACAGATTAAAAGAAAAATTAATTAGCTAATACTATAACAAAAAGAGATATTTAGCGGCAATAAATATACACATTGAAAAAGAGTGATAAAACGTTTACCGACATTAGTTAATTGACATTGAATTCAGTATTGCTATAGGCTTCAAGGACATTTATAAAGAGTATCAAATGCCGTTAAAAATATGTTTTTAGCGATAATTAAGCTATTTACGTTAATTAACTGTCACTAAAGATCATTTTTTGTATAGGGTAAAAATGTTCTTGTAACGCAAGTAGCCCAATGTTGCTTAATTAAATATTATAGTAAAAATTATAGAAAATTAAAGAAAGCTGCATACTATAAAGTTTAAAACTATAGAAGATAAAGATTGAGAAGATGGAACTTTAGGGGACAGGGAATTAAGGGGTAAACGTTTATCTCCACTAAATGCTAACGCCCAACTAATTATTATTTTAACTTTAATTAATAAAAATATATATATCACTTAATCATGGTCTAAGTGATAATCTTACGTATGAAGACGTATGTCTTGCATTTTCTTTATTAAGTGTATATATATGATTAGTGCGAGTAAATTTTTATCAAACAAAAACCACAAAGATAAAAAGAGATATCTCTAAAGAAGAATTAAGCATCTATTTAGATTGATTTATTTTAAATATTTTTAAGTCAAAATAATTATTAAGTTATTTTATTAGTATTTAAATAAAATAAAAGACCTCAACAAATCTATTTGTGCTGCGATTTAAAATTAATATTTAATTCTATGTCTACATTAGACATATTTAAATTTAGGTCAATATTTTACTTTATCTCGAGAAGCGAGATATAATTATTGGTCAAAAGGTTTTTGTAGGTAAACTCAATTTATAATTAATTGATAATAGAAAAATATAATATTACAAGTGCATCTGAAGATATTGATTAATTAAGGTTAAAGATGATTACCAAAAAAGCAAACAAGATATATGTGGCAGATAGGTTGTTGCAACAGCAATTTAAATTCATTAAAATTAATCCAAATTGATCAATAATGTTACCATTTTAAATTTAAAAGTATTAAATTCATAGCTCAATAATTGAGATTAGTCATCAGCAGAACTATTTACGAACAACTACCATGAACATTTTTCCTAATATAATTGGCAAAATTGATTATGTAAATTATTATTCTATATCATTGATTACTATTTACTAGTAATAAGCTCGATTATTATGGATTCACGTTGTGTAGTTCGGGGGGGACCGGTCCATACAAAGAAATTTTCCATATCAAAGGCTCGAACCTAAATTTTCTGACTAAGAAAAGAATAACCTCATCCACTGTACCATATTCTTTGGTGATCGTTTAATATTTATTGCTAAAGTCTTTCTTGTATATGAATTCTTGAAAAATTATCTATCTCTATTTATCGATTAGAAGTGTTGGTTGAAAATTTGTACTAATACATATCGAAATTCTTGATAAATTGAATTTGTTGGTCAAAAATCATAAAAGTTTCATAGGACAACCAATTTTGATATTCCCATTTAATTTATATTCGGGTTTTTAAAAAATATTTAGCTGATATTATTAGATAACTTCAGATAAAATTGATTGTTTTTTCTCTACTTCTTTGTTTCTTCTTAATTGTTGTACAATAATATTTTTTTGAATTTAGAGTCATCGCAATGTATTACTTTGAATTTAAATATAAAAGGTGATTATAAATAAAATGAGTCACGAAAACAATGACGAATCATCATTTGCAAATATGGATTTTTTAAAACTTTTGTTGTTCTGAGAAAATGATGATTGAGGCTTGTTTTTCTTTAAAATGATATATGGAACTTATGTTTTAAATTTAGATAATATGAAGTAGATTTTGGTGTTCAATCGTGTGTTGAATTGTTGAAATTTGTAAAAACAAAATTTCTTTTTTTTTTTAGCAAAAAAAATTCAGACACGCATGACTGAAATTGTAGATAATTTTACATGTGCAAGCATACATGAAAAATTAAAAGGCTTTTACAAATTTATTAGATTTGTTGTTGTTTTGATAAATTGATTATTTGGGTTTGTTTTATAATATGTGGAACTTATGGTTCAAATTTAAACTTATTTTTATTATTATTATTGACAAAAAAATTTACACACGTGACTGAAACTTAGCTAATTTTTACATTCACTTTGGTCATGTACGATAGAGGTGCAGATTAGAAAAGTTCAGACACATATGATTAAAATTTTAGTTAATTTTTACATGCATTTCAGTAAAAAAAAATTGTTTTAAACCTTGACAAGTCAAGTAAAACTTTAGTAAAAAAATATCTCAAATTTAGTCTTGTGAAGTCCACAACTTCATTAAAAATGTCTGAAATTGATCTTGGCAAGCCATATCAAATTTCAATAAATATATCTGATGTTTGACATTCACAAAACCGCACTTCAAAAAAAATAAAATCTGAAGTCATACGTGAATTTCCAACTTCAATCACGTTCATTTGAAATTATTCCAAAAACCAACAAACTTATAAAAAAAAAATTAAAAAGCGAACACAAATTAAATGATGCGCCAAAACGAGCACTTAGCCCTCAAAAATCGTATGCCTAGTAGATCAAAGAGGCTTTGGGCTTCGATTCTTGGGCTATAATACGTTTTTGTGGCTATGAGTTGTATCCTTTTATGTCTGGGTCATTCACACAAATGCATTCAAGATGAATGGTGCTTAGCTTTTGTGGTTTTTCAATTTTTGTCCTCCAATAATTTAAGTAGTAAAAAAAATAATTGATATTATCCTTGACATTAAAAAAATAAAAAAATCATAAGACACAAGTTATGTCTCAAAAGAAAAAGAAAAAAACCCGCAAGACACAAGTTATATTTTATAAGACATAACTTAGCTTCTACAGAATTTGTGTCAGTACAAGTTCAGTTAAGAGGCATATATAACTTATTGCTACAAAACTTTTGCCGGACATAGTAAAAAAAATTCTATACTTATGCCTTGTAAATTAGATACTACACAATTTATATCAAATCTCGCAAAAATTATGGTCATAGTTAAAGATACAATATTGGCCCACAATTTTTTATTAAACGAAAAGTATGAGACAAAAATTATATACCACCAATTTAAGAGACAAAATTTAAAGACTACTCCAAAATAGGGACAATCCGTGCGAAAACTTGTTTATGTCTTGGCATAGAAATGTTATTTAAACTTTCGGCCCATTTTCGCCAAGCCACCTTGGGCTCTTAAAAATAATGATGCCCTTAGTTACTTTTAGGAAAAACTATCATATTAGACATACATAATACATTCATACTATATATACTTATTATATTCATACTTTTAGATAATTATGTATCTTATCGTCAATTAAGAATTTTCTATCATATATTGAGAAAGATACACCTAGATACATGTATTTTTGCTACCAGATATAGTAAAATAAGAAAGGAGGGAGGCAAGCGAGATAGGGAGGGAGGTGAGCGAGATAGTCATGTATCCCAGGTACATGCGATTCATACGAGATACACACTGAATAAATGCATTTGTATGTATCTTGTGTGATTTGCAGAGTGGCGAGAGAGATGGGAGGGAGGCGAGCGAGATTCGTTATGTATCTCAAATACATGCGGATCCATTTGGATACAATGTAGCTATAATAAATTACACTTAATTTTGACCTCATATATCCCGATACATGTATCTGGACGCACCAAAATCTGATAAGATTAGTAATATTGCAAACTAGAGTGTATCTAAGTAATTAGCTCCTAAACTAGTGAGATTTCTGTAACTTCTCCTTACTTTTAGCCCTAGCAATTTTACCTCGTGGATCAATTTTTACATTATTATTTAAGTTATAACGATCAGAGTCATGTTCATCCTTGTTTGAGCTTTTAATCCATGCTTCAATTGAGTCTGAGTATGACGGAGAGTGTTAGAGTGGTTAGAGTCCCACATCAATAGGAAAATGGACTGATATACTCATATGGACTTGAGTAATCCTCCTCTTGTGAGCTATATTTTAGGGTTGAATTTGATCTATATGTCATATTTTTACAAAGTTTAGATAAAAATATGTAAAATTTAGTCTTTTTCTTAAGATATTTTTATGTTTACCCATAATAAATTTGAAATTAATACATTGTTGAAGAGAAATGTACCACATTGATAATCGATGAGATTCCTGATTTGGACAATTCTTCTCCTTTTAAACTAGCTTTTGAAATCTGAATTAAGCTCAAAACCTATATTCAAATTATTAATTCACCAATTTCCTATTTTGGAATCTGCCTAGATCTAATCACACATTATATGTCTCTACACCTTTTGTGACAGTTATTATTAATTAAATTTTGCATTTTAGGTGTCAACAACTTAAGAATTACAAATTCAAAGAATTTTCTTTTTTCTTGTATAGCAATGAATGCTGAATTGATGATGTTGTCCTCCTCATTCCTCTGTGTCACACTGTCATAGTAGAAAAAAGACACATACATAACCAACAGCTTGAAGAATGAAGGATTGAAGATTATAATGAAAAAATGAATTGTGGGACCAATAAAGATAGCGGTGGGATACATAAAATTGTTGTTATATATGTTTTTTTGTAGGTATACCTCGAGTTCAAATCTTGAATATGAAAAGAATCATCTTAGGAACTCTCCGCCTTAAATAGGCCTTTGAGGCGCGATTATCAGGGATAAATATGAGTATCAAACACTGAATGAAAATTAAAATTTAAAAAAAAAAAAAGGAAGATGGAATTGTGGGATCAATAATCATGAATAGGATCTCTTAACTACTCTTAATCATGAGAAGTTTTGTGTTCGGACTTTGAATATGAAAAAAGTCATATTAGAAGCATTTTTTCATTAAATGACTTGTACAGGATTCAAATTAATTAATTCTTTAATATGAATATCGAATATCGAGCGGAAAAAAAATTGTGGGGGCATGCTGCGCTGCACAAGAATGGTGGCAGGTGGCCCTTATTATGCTTCCCTAATTTGCTAAAGGAGACTTTATTATTCACACCTAAATTATGACTTCCCTTTTGTTCCTTTATATTATTGTATGTATACAATCAGTACTCATTACAAAGTTGAAGCCTTCTGAGACTTAAATTCGACTTCAAAAATATTCTTATGGTTATGTTTTGCCTCAAATATATCCCTTAACTAACAAAATAGCTTTAAAAATATAAAAAATATCCTTAAACTAAAAAAAACAAGACAATTATATTATTACTCTATTTATATTAATTATCGTTATCAATCACCACCATTGTAAGTTTATAACATTGTCATGTCACCACTCACCTCGCACCAAACTACTAATCGCCATCGCCATCAATCGCACCACCATCAACTACGTATGTACAACACTAATTAACCACCTCGCACTGCACAATTACCATTACCAACTTTCACTACAATCATCAGTCATCATCAACAGTTACTATATACGATATTTTTTCTAATATTTATGACTATAATCTTTATCAGTAACTCATTTGAAATATTCAATATTGTATTGTTCAAATGTAAATACAATATGTTAATATTATTTACGTACGTACTTGAGAAGCATTTATACCCTGGATGACCTAGCATGGCATCAGAAGAAAACCCCACCAAACTATAGTATATCAACCATAATGAAAAGAAGAAAATAAGTAGAAAAAAAAATGTTACTATATAAATATCAAACCACTAAAATTGAAAGTGGTAACTTTTGTTAAGAGTCAAATATAAAGTAACATATATATAGCGGGTAGTGGGAGGTGATTTTATTTCTTGTGGTCACTATAATCTGAATATTTACTAAAGAGATTCCATATATATAAATAAGATTTAACATATTATATACATATAGTTTTTAAATTTTATATATTTATATGGTGTAACTTTTTAACAAAAACGAATTTGGAGAATAATGTAACACTGGCATTTTGGATCTGTTTAAAAAGTGAATGATCATCAGATTATTCTCTTAGCATAGTGTACTTGGTTTAGCAAAAAAAAAAAAAACCTACAAAGATTAAACCTTTGACTTTAGCATCCAAACAAATTTGTATGTCATAATAATTTTACAAGTTGATTTTACTTTTCAATATGTCATCTAACTTTTTAATGAACTCTTTATTCTGTCCCTTATTATATTATCTTACCTTTTTACTGTAACATATTTCTATCATGTCTGCCACTTTTTTAGTTGGAGTTTTAATTATTTCTGTAATTCTAAGTTTTAATTATAAAGAAGGTCTCAACCACATTTAGTAACTAACAATATTATTCTGTCTCTTCATTTCTTAATTAGATTATTATGTACTTGTTTGGTATGACAAGTTAGGTTTAGCCCTAATTAATGAATCATCATTTTTTAGTTTCATTAATATTGTTTTGTTGGGTGGATCTTAATTAGTAGTCATGATACTATAGAAATATTTTTTGCTAAGCAATATGTATTTGAATTTTTTCATATGGTTACTTTTTTATATTTTGAATTTTTTTAGTAATTTTTTTTTGCTTCGCCACTAGACAGTTCAACATGATATCATGCAAAAATCTTATGTTCAAATCTCATAGCTAGCCACCCGGAAAGAAAAAAAATTATCTTGACATGTTTGATCCATAAAAAAAAAATCAGTAAGTTCACATGAGGATTATTGTTGAGACATAATAATGAAGTAGTTGTCATATCATGCTTTCTCAACTGGTTTAAACTTTTAGACGAGATAATTATACATTTTTACAGTCAAATTCTTCCATTGTAATATTAAATTATATATTAATTTTGAAAAAAATCCAGTTGTCACCAATTGAATCTTTAGCTAGCTATGAAAGTAGAAAAAACGCAAACAAGAATTCCAGCAATTTCCTCATAATTATTGACCAATGAGCAATTGTCCTTAATTAGGGCATTGATTTCCTCTCTATATCCTTTCATAAGTTCTTTTTAAAAAAGAAGGGATAAGGATTTGAAAAATATCCCAATTTTGGTTGAATTTGCTGTTGCGATACTAAACTTTCATGAGGATCTATTACCTCCCTAGACTATTTAATACCGTATTTTTTACCCCTTGAACTATTTAATAGTGTATTTTAAAGGTATATATGTGCCCACGTGGACACATTACTATTTATAATTTTGCATTATTTTTTATGTCCACGTGCGCAAATATATATGTTTAAAATATGGTATTAAATAGTCTAGGGAGGTAATAGGTCCTCATGAAAGTTTAGTATCGCAACAACAAATTCAACCAAAGTTGGAGTATTTTTCAGACCCTTATCCCTAAAAAGAAATATTAAGTTATATAAATCATCAGTGTAAGTTTGACCGTTCAAAGGATATCGAGAAGTAAGTCTCCTTAAAATAGGAATTTGTAGTTTTGAAAATAAAAAAAAGTTACTTGATACAGCATGAAACTTGATGGCGTAAAAATTCTGTTATTACACTTATATTTACAAAAAATTTATGGTCTTCTATCTTTTATCCTTTATGATGTATTAACAACTTTAATGAACATCAATGTTTAATTATCTTGAGTGGATTTTTTTAAATCTTGTCAAAAACTTCAAACAAAAGAAACTAGTAATAATTTGGCATTAGAAGTACTTATGATATAAAAAGTTGACTCTTGGCTTTGACCTAATAAGGAGGGGGATCATTCATTATCACAAAGAGAATTAGGCTTGATTGTAGGGTAAAGAAAAAAAAGTCTCTTAAAACTTATCCCAAGAAAAATTAAAATAATAAAAAGTCTCTTTTCTTGGAAAATAATTATCTACATTCTTTTTTTAAAAAAATACAAGGAAATAAAGTCACATATTATAACTTCAAGAAAAGAGAAAGAATATAAGTTCTTACTTCTCTTTCTCTCTCTATACACTCTTTTTCTCTCAATGATGATATAGAAGAAAGATCATCAAGAGTAAGAAGAAAAAAAAAAACTTTTTTTGAGAATTTGCATCTATAATTTCTCAAAAAAATAAATAAATTAGTAATCATCATGTCCTCTAATAACCTCTTGATCTCATCATTATTCCCTCACTTTCATCATATTAAATCTTTTTCCTTCTACCTTCTTATGAACCTAAAGAGAAAAAGAGTAAGAGAAAAAGAAGATCAAGATCCCGAAGAAGAAGAAGAAGAAGAAGAAGAAGGTGTTTTTGTTGTAGATTGAAGATGGGCACTTTGAGGAAGAAGAAGAAGAAACCCTAGTTAGCTATATATAGCTACTTCACAACTATATATGATGAGTGAAGAAGGTTAAATGGTTAATTTCTTCTTAGTCTTCTATATGCTCTCTCTTTTTCTCCCTCCCGGGGAATTGAAGCCTACTGGTCCGACTAATTTAGATTTTATGTGTGCGAGTTTGAGAAATCATTTTCCTTTTTTTTTCATTTCAATATTTACTATTTAGTCTATCTTTCTTTTTTTTTATTTTAATTTTTTGTGGTTTTTTTTTTCTTCTTTTGTGTGATACATCATTGCTATGTTGTTTGGTTCGAGATATATATACTATGTTGGTGTAACTAACTAGAATATATATCAAGGAGATGGTGAGTTTTTGAATATTTCTATAACCATGTAATAAAATAAATGTTTGTTTGTTTGTTTGTTCTTTGAGGGATCATATATATCATGATGATGATATTGTTTGAGCTTCATAATTTTTGTGCTCTCTATATAAGACATTATTAGTGTTCTATTTTCGATATAATTAATTCATGTCTTATATACATGTGATTATATTGATGACATTTTTAAAAAAAAAGATTATATTGATGATAGGTGAAGTAAATACAATTAGAGATCTAGAATTGTGTAATATTCCTAATTCTTGATTTTTCTTTCATAATTCTGAAGAGAAAAAAAAGATATCTTCTCTCTTTTCTTATTCCTTAATTTTCATGAAAATATGAAAAAATATACATATCAAGATCATTGGTGTGTTACATTTTTTTAACTTCATATTTGTTGCTTATCGATCTAAATATTGGAAAAATAAAGAATAAAATATTCACAAATATATTGTATTTTCTGGCTTTTATTTTGGCTGATTTTTTATAAACTCGATGGCCTTGTAGCGATCTATTGTGATTTTTGAGAGGTTAATAAGTTGCTGTGTTTGCATAATTATAAACGAGTCGTATCAAATAATTCACATTTTCTATTATTATCTCTATTTCAAAATATTTGAAGAAATTTCATTTTAGTGTTCAAATCAGTGTCCAACATTTTCAATTAAACTGCACAGCAGATTATATAAGTTGAACATTATTATTATTATTATTATTATTATTATTATTATTGTACATAATTTATGACAAAATAATGATGGATTCACAAAATGTTTTCACTCATGAGGCAAAGAATATAATATCTAACTCTTAAGCCTGTATTAAATTGTTATTACCATAAATAATAATATATATATATATGATTTCGATTATCGTATTATTATTTATTGTTATTATTATTTTTTTTTTTTATTATTTTCATCATGATTTTTATTATTACCATTTCATTTCCAAACTTCTGTAAATATGTTTTACTTTATTCAAGAGTCTATCATAAAAAAAAAGTCTCTTTACCTTCACAAGAAATACAAACAACTACAATTTCATTTTTCACTCCCAATGTCTCCGCTCCACACTTTTAAAGACACAATATAGAACATATTTAAATTTCTTGAATATGTTGAATTTTGACATTTTCAATGATTTAGACTTTATTTTACTGTAAATATAAAATAGTCTTCTGGCATGAATATTTTAGCCATATCAGATTCCTCTTGTAAGATTACACGAAATATTTTATTATTATTTTAGCAATAATAATTAATTATAAATAGTTAGAATAGATAGATAAAGTGTTAAATGGAAAACGTACGTTGTTTTTACATCAAATCTTGTCCCTTTGTAACCTTATTCTCCAAAGAGAAATGATTATGTTTGTTTGTTCGGATTCAAAATATATATATACCCATTACTTAAATTATCTCTCATTTTTTATATTCTTGTATATCTCTGATGTGAAATACTACCCTTTTTCTAGTACTATTGATTCATCATCTGCTCATAGAGATATAAAATTAAAGCAATATTTTATTGTTTGTTTGACATAATATTCTTAACCTATATCTCCACGAAAATGCACTTCTAAAAGCTATAATACTCCTAAATCATGTCATAATCCATGTGTTTCATTTAATGGTCCTTGAATATCTCGTGTTGCGAGTATCTACCTGAATTATCATAAAATATTTATCAAAACACATTTAATTATCAATTGTCCATTTTTCCTATACTTAAAATACCAACATTGTTGAGGTAGAAAAAGTGAACAATTGATAGTTAAGGTGTATTTTGATAAATATTTGGTGATATATAGTTTAAATAAAAAATTCATACATTTGCCAGTTCAAATATAAAATTCAAAGGTGATACAAAAAGATTAGAAGTTGTGTGCTACCTATATATTAGTTTAAGTATGATTGGTTGGAAGAAGTAAATTAAGTGATGGAGTAAGAGTACTTATTCCAAATGTCAAGTTAAGAAAGTGAAAATGGAATAAACATGACTTTGTCTAAGTTAACCAATATATTTATGCAATATCTCCAAAGTTTTATTGGATAAGAGGAAAACCATATCACCTTTGGTTTCCTTGCACTCCTGGGCCAAAAGAATAACAAAAAGAAAGCCATCATAAATAACACACATAAAGAAAGTAAATACTAGATGTAATACATAAACGTATCTTTTAATTTGGTCTCATCTAATATCTATGCTCTATAACTTGGGATGTGCACAAATATGCATTTAAATATGTAAAAAATTGAACAAGTAAACACACACGTTCCATGTGACAATTCGCATGGGTAATAATTTAAGGAAACTAATAAATTAAGTTGAGTACATAGATGAAGATAGATTTTGAGAAGCTAATTAACTTAAGATATTTATGTTCGAAGTTGTCATGAATAGATGAAGTTCGTGTATTCAATTTTGATTTGCCAAATAATTGTTCTACAATTTTAGACCAAAAAAATTGAAAGTTTGCTGCTAAACTTCATACACAATTTTTTTGCAACTTAAGATGCGACTTGTGAGTGAAAATTTGATTTCCAAGCGGCTAAACTTATAAAATTTTATACAACTATAGTTGTAACTTCAATAAGGGAGAAGCTATGTAATTATACAAACATTTCTATCATATTTACTAATTTTCTCTATAGTTTAAAATAATTATGTTTTATTTCACTATTTAATAATTTCATATCATATTTCAAATCAGATACATGAGCGAGATATGAGAGTGGCAAGCGATATGGAAGGGAGGCAAGCATGATTTGTCTATGTATACTAGATACATGTGAATCACACTAGATACACACTATATACATGTATCTAGTGTGATTTACATACCAGATACATGAACGAGATATGAGATTGTCGAGCGAGATGAGAGGGAGGCAATCGAGATTTGTTTATGTATCCCAGATACCAGGGGTGGAGCCACTTTAGTATTAGGGGGTTTGGAACCTCCTTCGGCGGAAAATTATATTATTTATACATGGTTTAAATAATTTTTTATGTATATATAGTAGATGTTGAACCCCCTTCGCCGCTTCGTGTGTCTATTTCTACAGATTTTGACCCCCTTACTGAAAATTCTGGCTCCGCCTCTGCCAGATACTTGCGACTCACTCTAGATACACACTATATACATGTATCTAGTGTGATTTGCATGTATTTGGATACCAGATACACGAATGTGATATGAGAGTGAAAAGCGAGATGAGAGGGTAAATAGTGAGATTTCTCTATTCATTCCAAATGTATGCGAACCCAAATTCTGACCTCATGTATCCTGAAATATGTATATCTGGATGCACCCATATATGATAATATTCATAATATTGCAAACTAGAATTGGGCTATTCGTTTACTTTGCCCAAATGATGGAAGCTACAAAGCCCATTCAATTGGGCCTTCATTTTTCTGTAAAGCCCATCTACGAATCTGAATTGTACGCGCTCAGGGGTCACGTGCGCATCACCGATCTATTCACACTTGGCACCAAAAAAACACACACAGTAAGACAGACCCTCTGTCTACCCCCACCACCACGCCACCCCCACCCCTTCTACATCTCTTGCAGTGAAACCCTAAAGCCCGATTTCAAGTTTCGTATCGGAGCTGCTGTTTCGCCATTTCTGAAGGATTTTGATGGTATAATTCCGGCCTATACATTGATTTGCCGAGATAGGGCTTCAGAGTTGTTAAAATGGCGGAGGCTTCGAGTTCTCGAATTACAATCACCCTAGGACGCAGCGGTCAGGTAGGTCTATGTGCGAGTCTCTCTTTGTTTCTTCCGTCTAATGTTTTTTTGCTTTTTGGAAGTTTCGATGCTCGGAAATGGAGAAACAATGCTGTTTCATCAGTTTTGTATGATTTTTTTTTGTTTGCTTTATGGTAATTTATATTTAGAAATGTAGAATCATGCTGTATTATCTGTTGCGGAGGATATATCCTGTAGAAATAGTTCGTTATTGCAATTCGTTGAATGCATGTTTGATTGTTTTCGTGTTGCAGAGAGACACAAGTGAATTTATCTTTGGATGTTTCATTGTTAGGTTTGGAGGGTATAGTGTTGCATTATGTTATGGAAATGGTGTTACGGAGATGTTGAGTAATTTGATTTTGTTTGTGACAAAGTTTTAATTTTGGTTTTTCATGTGTGGTTTTCATTGTAAATTGAAAGGTGGTAAAGAAGGCAGGACCTGTATTAGATCATCCCTTTCCTGATTCAGGGCCAGCAGTTGGGAGTAAACGGTCTGTCAGAGATAGACTAGGTAGCATTGCAGATTCAACAACTGAATTCAATAATAAACGGTGAACTTTCTTTCGTTTTTCTCGAAATTGTTTAGTTGTGTGAATTGGTCTTTTTGTTTTAGATTTTATTCCGAATGTTTAGCATTAATTTGTGGCAACATACTGAATTTAAAACATTTTATGAATGGGAGGAAACCAATGATTAGTCCTTATCAAAGGAAAAGAAGAAGAACAACAAACTAATGGTTGTTAATTTATTTAAATGTAAACTGAAATGTAACCACATAACTGCTAGCATTGTAATCTAAATATTGAAAACGAAATTTCCTATGAATGGAATGAGGTGATTGCAACCCCTTTGTAGGAGTAATTTCTATGCTTTCACACACAATATCCACATTTCATATTTTGCAGTCAGCGAGGAGATGGAAGTAGATTGGGCTCTCGTGCCTCTAGTGGCATTGAAGGTAATAATCCCACTGCTTCTCCACTATATATTCATGTTTGTTGCATGTACAACCAAATTCAAGATTGTTAATTTTGTTCCTTGTGATTTATTGAAGATGGGCGGCTTGGTAAAGATGACCTGCGATATAAAATCATGCGGAAAACTGCACTTGACCGAGGCCAAAGCAATGGCCAGCAGAATGGGGTGGATCTTCGTGATTTCCTATCAAGGCCTGCTCAGTCTTCAACAGCAAAACCTAGTTCACGGCAGCACATACCTGATCAGAGGGATAATAGACAACGAGTACCTGAGCCGAGGGATAATAGAGCACGAGTACCTGAGCCAAGGGATAATAGAGCACGAGTACCTGAGCCGAGGGATAATAGACCACGAGTATCTGATCCAAGGGATGATAGACAGCATATGCTTGATTCAAGAGGTTCTAGAGAATATTTGCCTGAAATCAAAGATTCAAGACAGTACATGCCTGAAGCCAGGGATTTTAGAGGGCACCGTCTGGAGCTAAAGGATGGTAGGTATAATACACCCGAGTCAAGGAGTGTGAGCATACTGGGACGAGCTCCCTCGGCAAGAAATGCAGATGCTTTACCCATGATGGACTCAATAAGGAATTCTTATTCCCCCTGGACACTGGATCGTTTAAGGCGAAGATCACCAGACGGAGTTCATAGTTCTTCTAGAGGTATTTCACCACCAAGGAGAAGGGAGGAACTGCAGAGAAGACCTCCAGTGACGCCTTATGATGACCCGAGACTCAGTTCATACACAAGGAAAGATGTCTCTGAGCTTTCACGCCCCATGACTTCTACAGGTTACCTGTCAAACGCATCCCAACCTGCCGGGCCTGGAAAGACTGTCGCACCATTGCGTGCCCCAATCCCTCAATCGCGGAGTCTAGTGCAGAAAAGTTCATATGCAGTACAATCTACTTGACTTTATGCCTTTTCTTTGTTTCCTCTTTTACTATGTTGAGATATTGATAACTTAGATGATTATATGGTGAGATTTTCTCCTGATAATCAAACATTATATTTATCCTATTCCCAGGGCCGCAAACTACTTCTGCCATCAAGTATGTGAGCTCTGATAGTTGAAGTGCTATTGTGCATCACTTCCATACCAATATTAATTACAACAGATGCTCATAAACATCAAGTTGTTTTCTTGTAAAAACATATATTTTGTAGATAAGAGTTGCTAAAAGAAAAATGGTTAACCTAGTCCAAAGTAATAATGAAAGAGGGCTTTGCTTGTTTGTGATCATCTGTTATCCATTCTTGAGAATTATTACAAATGTCCCTTTTTGGATATTTTTTGGCTCTCTTCATATTCTGTGGTTGTGTTCTTTACAATCATTTTGGTGTTTGTGCACTTTGCACCTTCTCGACTTTATTCTTCTTTAAAAAATTATTCACATTTTAAGTAGACTAACCTCACTGGGTCCTGGAAAAATTTGATGTTGTATGGTGGAATTATGGAGCGTGTATTCTCATTCCCGATCAGAGATAAAGTGGTATGCTTAGCTACTGACATGATTAGACATTTTTACTTTCTTTTCTGAAAAATTGGGCCATAGCCATGTCTTGATATATTGCATACTGAGCATGATGGATAACAATTGGAGGTTAAAAAGAACATAAGAAGTTAAAAAAATTTGGTTTACTCCTCTCTAAAAGTTCTTTCTCCTTCCTTTAATGCAGGTTGAGGATCAACCTACTGTTGATAGCTTTTTGCACTCGTTGGGTCTAGAGAAATATGCTATCCATTTCAAGGCTGAGGAAGTATGTTTTTCACCTTCTAGTATCATTTCTGTTGCAACATCATTGAATTTATTAATATCAACTTTGTTGATATATTTTTTTTGGTGAAGCATCTCAACTTTGTTAATATTAAGCACCATTGCATGTTTAAGATAAGCAATGAAGTCATGCATCAATGAATGCTATATACCATTAAAACTTGTTGAAGCTCTATACTGTTCGTATTCAGTTATGAGATCTTATGGATTGGGTTTTGCATTCAAGCTACTTGAAATGGTCACTTGCTTTGAGTATTGAACTTTTGAGAAATATATATAGTTCATATCTACTTGATGTTGCGAGTGTGAGAAGAGAATACCCCTTTGGGTTTCCGTTCTTGCAATTGATGCATCAAAATACTTTCAAAGTTCATTTATCCAAGGAACAAAATTATTTCCGTACTTATGCCCAGTAAAGTTGGCCCAGATCAGGGATTTGAAGAATGCTAGATGTGTAACCCTTTTATGGTTAATTTAATTTTATGTTCAAGTAGTTAGGTAGAAATTAGTGGTTGTGGCTGTAAAGGATTGTTAGCATTCTGACAGAAACTAAGAGCACATTCAGTGTGAAGTTAAGAATTGAACAATTTGGGTGGAAAAAGTTAAAGAATGGAGCTGTAGCATTCTTCTTTTCTAGTCAGTGTGAGGACAGAATACCAGAAAGACTGAATTGTTAAGGTTGGCCCAGGGGAACATGAGCTTAAAGAACACACTTTTTTGCAATGTGTTTGCCATGTACTGTGACTGGATTAGTGGATTCAGAACTAGAATTTGACAGTGACACTGTTATGTGTTGGACGATAGCCATTAGAGTGAAGTAGGTGTGGGTGACTTCTACGGGCAACTAAAAATGGTAAACAACTTACAGCAAGGTGATTTCCTTGCTTGAGAAAGGGCATGATGATCTGTTTCTGTTGGACTGCACTGCATAACTCATGCCTCACACAGGATAATCTCTCCAAAAGGAAACTCCAGCTTGCTAACTGATGCTATTTCTGCCACAAGCACACAGAAAATGTCAACCACTTGCTACTGCACTGCCCAGCTGCCTCAGACCTCTGGAATATGTTTTGTTGCTTTTTTGGTCTTTCCTGGGTTATGCCTTTCTCCGTTAGGGATGCTCTTGAAAGTTGGAGTTCATAGGATGTTGAGAAAGCCATCAAGAGTATGTCGATGATGATCCCTGGTGTTATCTTTTGGTGTTTATGGACAGAGAGGAACAAAAGATGTTTTGATGGAATTTCAACTTCTAGAAATCTTTTGCGAGGCAGATGTCTAGTTAGCCTTTTTAGTTGGTCCAAACTGACCCCTGTAAATAATTTAGAACTCTTCTTGGATTTTGTTAGCTCTATAGCTTAGAAAGAGGCTACAAATCCTTTTATTTTTGTTAGTTTAACTGATCTATCCTTGTAAAGCTTGCATCTTCTTGATGCCTTGAAATGAATCTACTTCATAAAAAAAGAAAAGAAAGGGCATGATGATATTTTCTGTGCATTGGTCCAAGGAGTAGTGCCAACACGAGCCCAGGGAGAAGCCTGGTTCCCATAGTGTGTATGTATTAATGACCTTATTATAATACTTGCAACTTTAGCGGCATGGTGTAAAAATTCGTAATTTCAATGAGGAATTCATCTTGAGGTTGCAGGTACTGTAGTACGTATTGCTCTGCAGGCTGTAACCCTCCCACATCATTTTTCTGTCAAGTTTAGATGTGAATGTCTTTCGTGTATGGGCAGTCACAGAGAAGGGTTTTAGGATATCTATTCATGTTTTCTGATGTGTTGGGCTCGATTTGCTGATTTGATGTGGTCCATAAACTCTGTTCACTCATTTTTCTTAATGTATTGATGTGTCTTTTTCTATTGAATAGTTGATTAATTGTAGGTGTAAATTCTTTTCAGCTATTATATTTACCTTGTTCTGTGTTGCAGGTGGATTTGTATTCACTGAAGCAGATGGGTGACAATGATCTGAAAGAGTTGGGAGTTCCCATGGTATGCTTCTTATTAAATGTGATATTTGATCATTCTTGAAGACCTAGTATTCTCAGTTGAATGCTCTGGATTTTGTTGTATATAGGAGTGTTTCTTTTCTTGTTCTCACATTTTTTCGGAGTGTCTACGGTCATGCTTTTTAGGTTTTCCCTAGCTGCTTAATTGAATTCTTTTTCTCTCATGTGCGGCACTCAGAAACTGAAGTTTACCTCTTCTTTAAGCTTCTCTCAAACTGTATTCACCTTCCGACTAGGAAATCCTTAAAATATATTACACAATACAAAGCTACATGAGACCATTTTCACAATTGCAGCCTTTTCTTTGATAAAAGAATACATTGATCCATGTATGCTCCCTCGATATATGTATATTTTACGAGGAACATATATTAATCCTTCTCCTATAACTATGTAAAGTCAAGTAGTCATTCATTTGAAAAGAGAAGCCATGACTTACGTTCTCAGAAAAGGGAGCAGGATAGCATTCATATCCACACTGATGAGATAGAGGGAGCCTTTCTTTCGTGTTCATCTGTTATTTTCAACCCGACATCCACGATATTGTGGATGTAAGTCAAAAGGAAATTGACTATGGGGAATAAGTAACAGTTTTTCCATATGACATATCCGTAGTTTGGCATGCGTTAAAATATACTGTCTTTACCCCTTTCCTTTATTGGTTTAATAGTTCTCAGATAGTGCATCTTTACTTTCCTAGCTTTTCCTAAAGAGATGCCTAAATTTGTAGGGTCCGAGAAAAAAGATTCTGCTTGCATTAGCATCTCGTGCCAGGAGACAAGTATGATTACGTGAACTGATGCAATTCAGATACATTCTGGAGCTTTGACACAAAAACCATGAGAGCTGAAGTGAGATCTTGCAACTCTGCATATGCCTTGTAGTCTGTAGAGCATGTATTTTCTTTCTCGTTCTAGCTGGGCGAATCTGTATGGATCAGTTGTTAGCTCCTTGTCGATTCTGTAGTTTCCTACATAGGGCAAAATATTTTGCCAAAAGCAGTCTGATTCTTTTGTTGTTTGCTACTATTTTGTTTTTGTGCTATCCTCATTGTTATGGAATTACACACCAGTAAACCCTCCGGCATGAAAACAAAAAAGTTTGTGACGTTAAACATACCATCTGGTGCTGATTACCCATCTAAGGTATTTTTCAACCCGTTGTCGATCAGCTTTCTTTTTTGGTAATGAACTATGTAAGATATGGAAATGCATGAGTGTCTGTGTGAACTATTTTCGTCTCGAACTATGTATGTGTGTGTGTGCTCGCTCGCTATAGGACTTGACCAAACATCTCAAGTAGTTAACCAAACACAAGTACATAATTTTGCTTTAAAATTAAGTAGTAGAGTTTGTATCTAGTGAATCCCGCAATAGCGGCAGATGAATAGTTAACTAAACACAAAAAAATGTGTTGTGGGGAGCAATGGAAGCTTCATCTATTTTTCTATGGACAACTTTTTAATTTTGATTTTTTACATGACATGCTTTAAGACCACTAGCTGAATGAACATTTTATACATTTACTTCTTTCATAAATCACAAGATTCAAATGTTTACTTTATTTTTTAAGCTCAATGTCTAGTGGAGTTAGAATTTTCACTAAGAATTTCAAAATTCTGAAGAAGTAAACACACGAACTAGTCGAAGAAGGTTTGACATCTACTATATATACATAAAAAGTAATTTTAACCATGTGTAAATAATGTAATTCTCCTCTAAAGGGAGTTCAGATGAATTCTAACTCCAAGCTGGCTCCGCCTCTGTTTGTGTTAAGTGTTAACTGTCAAGTCAAGACCAGACAAACAAATTTCTTTTCATATCATTTCAACTAAAATTTGAAATGCCAAATGTAGTTGAGACACCAAGTACCGAAAGTTTCTAACAATTTGTTGTGACCTCTAAAACAGATCTTTAGTCGAAAAAATAGACTAAATATTATTATTTTTAGACAAAACATTTATACGAAAATCTTTTAGCCGTAAACTTGGAGATTTTGCTAGCAAATATATCCTTTTTATTAAAATCCAAAAAGATATGATTTCCATTCATGCTTTTTCAAGAAAGAAAGGAAAAATAAAATAAAATAAACTTTTTTCTCTATATCAAAGACATATAATAAAAAAATCCAAGTTTTATTTCATGTGTGGATAAAATTATAGAGGGACCATATCAACTTCCATCAAAGTTTTGGTACAAAAGCTTGTGCTTTTAATTTCTTTTTGATCCTAAAGTCTTTATACTAAATTATTTATTTAAACTTGTGGTGACACTTTTTATATATAATAATATAAATAATTAATTAACATGTCTCTAGAGAGTTTGAAAACTTTAGTCCCTACTCAATTGATTATTCTACCATTCAAATGGATTCTCATGATCTCATTCACAACTACTTAATTCAATATTTCATCTTAGCTAGAATAAGGTATATTAATAAACTAACATGTTGCTAGAATATTAGGTTTATGGTCAATATTGTCCATTTTCTTTCCCATGCAACTAACTTAATTAATTTCATATTATTGTCCAATTTTTGAATTATATATATACAACTCTCTGCATATTCTTCAATATTATTATAGATAGAAAATTTGGACACTTTGCAAGATTTTGAGATAGCATGATTTGATTGATTGTACACTTGTTATCTTATTGTACATTGAACTGCAAAAATATTTCTAAAGTTAAATAAGTAGTGGTTTTGTCATTGCCAATTATGCTATTGGTGATATAAGTGGCATTAGTATTTTGTTTTTTTAAAGAATAAAAATCTTAAATCAATCATTTTGAATTGGAGGACAGATGGCATATGCCCAGTTCAACTAAAAATTCCAATATCTTTTGATATAACTTTTTTGTTTGTTTGTTTTTTATACTGTGTCTGGTATCCACATT
>JAJOOF010004382.1:0-21200 GCA_029582545.1 Solanum lignicaule | reverse complement strand
TAATTTTGTAAAATATAATTTTCTTATTTCTTTACTTTCTTCTATGCTATATGTTCCTTTATAATAGTATTCTCTAAATGCACATGTATATTCATCTATGTAACACATATTACATATTGCTAATTTTGTCATTAGATTCCGATTTATAATTTTCTCTTTATTTTGTTCTTCTACCTCTGTTGTCATACTACTAAATTTATTTCTTATAGCTACTTTGTATTTATATAATATTTCCATAGTTGTAGTAGCTAATTCGCCATTAGATTTTTTATTAATTCTTAGAATTTTTAAGCTTTCATCTGATAAATTTTGTAGCCATAATTTTACTATTCCTATAAGCGTTCTTTCTATATATCCTGGTGTTTCTGTCATTCCTATTTTGTTATCTATTAATTGTTTTGAAATATATCCTATCCATAATTGGATTATTTTATTTATATTTGCTACACAGTCTAGATCTAAAAAATCATGTTGTCCAGTTATTGGTTTAGGCGTCCATTTTTTATTTAATCTTTTATCCCATGTAATTTTTTCTCTATCATATTGTTCATAGTTTTCATCATAATATTTTGGATTTAAATTTTTTTGGGTTTTTTACTCCTCATTTGCTAGGTTTTTCATCCATGTCTACGTCTCATGTATTTACTTCTAAATTCTTTGTATTATCTATGTTTGCTAAAAGTTCCGTATATGTTTTGCTTGTTTCCGAATGTAGTTCTAGATCATCTTCGTTTATTTCATCAATTCTTATTTCGGGTAGATTATCTTGGTTATTTTCTTCTTTTTCTTCTAATTGCAATTTTTCTTTAAATTTAACTATCTCATTTGCTAATTTCGTTTTTTGTTCTTTTTCTTTCTGTTTAATTTCATACATTTCTTTTAATATTGCTAGCTCTTTTTCTAGTTCTATTATTCTAGTATTTTTTACTTTTCTAATTGTTGTACTTTCTTTTTTGCTTGTTGTTTTATTTTTTCGATTTCCATTTTTCTATTTTAGATATATTATCTATTAATTGATCTAATTTTACGTTATTAGTTTATGTGATATTAAGCTGTTTATGTTTCGGATATAATTTGTTTAATTTTCTTCTTATTTTTCTCAACTTTCTACTAGTTTCTTACTATGTTTCTTATTATCCATAGCTCTGATACCATTTTTCGGTGCGAAATTGGTAGTTGAGAAATTCATGGAAGTGGTAGTGTGATAGGTGGTAGTGTAGTAGGTGAGTAATTTGTTTTAAAAAATTTATTATAATATTCTTTTCTTAAGTGTCTTAATCTTGATGTTTCTCTAATATTATTTTTTGGGGGTGTGGAATTCATGGTAAAATATAATAATATTTATTGTAATATTCTTTCGATAGTTGTTTTAATCTGAATATTTCTTTAATATTATTTGTGATGTATTCTAGATATAAATATTTTGGGTTCGTTGGTACACATATGAATTTTCCTCCATTAATTGTTCTAATAATTTTAGATCTTCCATAGATTCTATCCAATATTGTAAATATTCGTAGTACATTTTAATCTGAATTTATTTCTAAATCATATCATTCTATTCTTTCGCAGTCTAAATCATGTAGGTCTATCTCATACCATTGTTTGTTTAATATATCTTCTGGTTCATCATCATTAAATATTTTTCCCATATTATTTTTCTTAATTCAATTATTTCTATACCTTTAAGTATATATAAGATTAAAGTTTCATAGTTCTTTATCATTTCATCATGCATGTATGTAGTCATGTTCGTTGTTATGCACGTGTTTTATTTTCAATTATTCCTTCCTATCATATTCATAATTGATTAAATTCATATTAGATTATTATGAACTAGATTATCTGTTTATCATGTTTTCCTATCACTATTAGTATCGTACTTTGGCGGAAACTTCCTTCTTATCAGCGCCTCAGCTTTGTTTACTCCCCTAAACGGCTTTCCTCACCTATCGGTTTCAACATTAGGATGGCATAGTATAGAAGTTTTCTCTCTCTTTCCAGTGTGCTAATAAACTAGAAATCATGATTCAAATAATTCTAATACATAATAACTAACATAAATTTATTCAATCATATATAAGATATTCAGGAATATATGAAATTAGTTCTGCATATTTTTTGAACAATATACCTTTGCCTCTTGCTTAGCCATGCTATCTGAAATATCTTATTGGATTTCAGATTTTTCCATTAGTATTTTTAATATTTATCTTAGTTGACAGAGTGTTTTTATGATAGAGGATTTTTATTATCTTAGGCGTTGCCTGCCTTTTATCTTACACATACAATCATTTATATAGAAAGGAATTAGTGCACAATAATGCACGTACTATACTACACACTTACCACCCACTTTTTCCCCATGGGGTGCACTGATGTTGTTCGTGAAGAAAAAAGATGGTTCTCTCAGGATGTGCATTGACTATAGGCAGTTGAACAAGGTCACAATCAAGAATAAGTATCCCATCCCCAATATTGATGACTTGATTGACCAACTTCAAGGTGCTAGTCATTTCTCAAAGATAGACCTAAGATTTGGATGTCATCAGCTCAAAATCAGAGATGCCGAGCCTATCTCTATTCCTCCTTACAAAATTGCTTTGGCTGAGCGTAAGGAATTAGATTAGCAATGGAAAGACCTTTTAGATAAGGTCTTCATCACACCCAGTATTTCCATTAGGGGTGCACCGATGTTATTCGTGAAGAAGAAAGATGGTTCTCTCAGGATGTGCATTGACTACAGGCAGTTAAACAAGGTAACAATCAAGGATAAGTATCCCATCCCCAGGATTGATGACTTGATTGACCAAATTCATGGTGCTAGTCATTTCTCAAAGATAGACCTTAGATTCGGTTATCAGCAGCTCAAAGTCAGATATACCCAGCCTATCTCTATTATTCCTTACAGAATGGCTCCAACTAAACTTAAGGGATTGAATGAGCAGTAAAAACACCTTTTAGATAAGGGCTTCATCACACCCACTATTTCCCCATGGGGTGCACCGATGTTGTTCGTGAAGAAAAAAGATGGTTCTCTTAGGATGTGCATTGACTATAAGCAGTTGAACAAGGTCACAATCAAGAATAAATATTCCATCCCCAGTATTGATGACTTGATTGACCAACTTCAGGGTGCTAGTCATTTTTCAAAGATAGACCTCAGATTCGGTTATCATCATCTCAAAATCAGAGATACCGAGCCTATCTCTATTCCTCCTTACAAAATGGCTTTGGCTCAGCTTAAGGAATTGAATAAGCAGCAGAAACACCGTTTAGATAAGGTTTTCATCACACCCAGTATTTCCATAAGGGGTGCACCGATGTTGTTCGTGAAAAAAAAAAATGGTTCCCTCAGGATGTGCATTGACTATAGGCTGTTGAACAATGTCACAATCAAGAATAAGTATCCTATCCCCTAGATTGATGACTTGTTTGACCAACTTCAGGGTGCTAGTCATTTCTCAAAGATAGACCTCAAATTCGGTTATCATCAGTTCAGAGTCAAAGATACCCAGCCTATCTCTATTCCTCCACACATAATGGCTCCAGCTGAGATTAAGGAATTGAATGAGCAGTAGGAAGACCTTTTAGATAAGGGATTCATGGCACCCAGTAATTTCCCATGGGGTGCACCGATGTTGTTCGTGAAGAAGAAAAATGGGTTTCTGAGGATGTGCATTGACTATAGGCAGTTGAACAAGGTCACAATCAAGAATAAGTATTCTATCCCTAGGATTGATGACTTTTTTGAATAACTTCAGGGTGCTAGTCATTTCGCAAAGATAAACCTCAGATTCGGTTATCATCAGCTCAGTGTCAGAGATACCCAGCCAATCTCTATTCCTCCTTACAGAATGGCTCCAACTTAGCTTAACCAATTGAATGTGCTGTAGAAAGACCTTTTAGATAAGGGAATCATCACACCCAGTATTTCCACATGGGGTGCACCGATATTGTTCGTGAAGAAGAAAAATGGTTTTCTTAGGATTTGCATTGACTATAGAAAGTTTAACAAGGTCATAATCAAGATTAGGTATTGTATCCCCAGGATTGATGACTTGTTTGACTTACTTTAAAGTGCTAGTCATTTCTCAAATATAGACCTCAGATACAGATATCATCTGCTCAGAGTCAGAGATACCTAGCCAATTTTTATTATTCCTTTCAAAATGGCTCTGGCTGAGCTGAAGGAATTGAATAAGCAGTAAACATACCTTTTAGAAAAGGGTTTCATAACACCCAGTATTTCCCCATGGGGTGCATCAATATTGTTCATGAAGAAGAAAGATAGTTCTCTCAGGATGTGCATGGACTATAGGCAGTTGAACAGGGACACAATCAAGAATAAGTATCCCATCCGCATAATTGATCACTCGTTTGACCAACTTCAGGGTGCTAGTCATTTCTCAAAGATAGACCTCAGATTCAGTTATCATCATCTCAAAATCACAGATATCGAACCTATCTTTATTCCTCCTTACAAAATGGCTTTGGCTGAGCTTAAGGAATTGAATAAGCAGTAGAAAGACCTTTTAGATAAGGTCTTCATCACACCCGATATTTCCATAATGGGTGCACCGAACGTTGTTCCTTAAGAAGAAAGATGGTTCTCTCAAGATGTGCATTGACTATAGGCAGTTGAACATGTCACAATCAAGAATAAGTATCCCATCCCCAAGATTGATGACTTGTTTGATCAACTTCAGGGTGCTAATAATTTCTCAAAAATAGACCTCAGATTGGGTTATCATCAGTTCAGAGTCAGTGATACCCAACTTATCTCTATTACTCCACACAGAATGGCTGCAGCTGAGATTAAGGAATTGAATGAGCAGTAGAAAAAACCTTTTAGATAAGGGATTCATCACACCGAGTATTTTCCCATGGGATGCACCGATGTTGTTCGTGAAGAAGAAAAATGGTTTTCTCAGGATGTGCATTGACTATAGGCAGTTGAACAAGGTCACAGTCAAGAATAAGCATTCCATTCCCAGGATTGATGACTTGTGTGACTAAATTCACGGTGCTAGTCATTTCGCAAAGATAAACCTCAGATTCGTTAATCATCAGCTCATTGTCAGAGATACCCAGCCAATCTATATTCCTCCTTACAGAATGGGTCCAACTTAGCTTAAGCAATTGAATGAGCTGTAGAAAGACCTTTTAGATAACGGAATCATCACACCCAGTATTTCCACATGGGGTGCACCGATATTGTTCGTGTAGAAGAAAAATGGTTTTCTGAGGATGTGCATTGACTATAGGAAGTTGAACAAGATCACAATCAAGAATAGGTATTCTATCCCCAGGATTGATGACTTGTTTGACTTAGTTCAAGGTGCTAGTCATTTCTCAAAGATAGACCTGAGATTCAATTATCATCAGTTAAAAATCAGTGATATCTAGCCTATCTCTATTCCTCCACACAGAATGGCTCCAGCTGAGATTAAGGAATTGAATGAATATTAGAAAAACGTTTTAGATAAGGGATTCATCACACCCAGTATTTTCCCATGGGGTGCAACGATGTTGTTCGTGAAGAAGAAAAATGGTTTTTTCAGGATGTGCATTGACTATAGGCAGTTGAACAAGGTCACAATTAAGAATAAGTATTCCATCCCCAGGATTGATTACTTGTGTGAGTAAATTCATGGTGCTAGTCATTTCGCAAAGATAAACCTCAGATTCGGTAATCAGCAGCTTAGTGTTAGAGATACCCAGCCAATCTCTATTCCTCCTTATAGAATGGCTCCAACTTATCTTAAGCAATTGAATGAGCTGTAGAAAGACCTTTTAGATAAAGGCATCATCACACCCAGTATTTCCACATGTGGTGCACCGATATTATTCGTGAAAAAGAAAAATGGTTTTCTGAAGATGTGCATTGACTATACGAAGTTGAACAAGGTCACAATCAATAATCAGTATTCCTGGCTGAGCTTAAGGAATTGAATAAGCAGTAAACATACCTTTTAGATAAGGGCTTCATCAAACCCAGTATTTCCCCATGTGGTGCATCGATATTGTTCGTGAAGAACAAAGATGGTTCTCTCAAGATGTGCATGGACAATAGGCATTTAAACAAGGACACAATCAAGAATAAGTATCCCATCCGCACGATTAATCACTTGTTTAAACAACTTCAGGATGCTAGTCATTTCTCAAAGACAGACCTCAAATTTGGTTTTCATCAGCTCAAAATTAGAGATATCGAGACTGTATCTATTTCTCCTTACAAAATGGCTTTGGCTGAGCTTAAGGAATTGAATAAGCAGTAGAAAGATATTTTAGATAGGGTCTTCATCACACCCAGTATTTCCATAAGGGATGCACCGATGTTATTCGTGAAGAAGAAGGATGGTTTTCTTAAGATGTGCATTGACTATAGGAAGTTGAACAAGGTCACAATCAAGAATAAGTATCCCATCCCCAAGATTGATGACTTGTTTGACCAACTTCAGGGTGCTAATCATTTCTCAAAGATAGACCTCAGATTCGGTTATCATTAGTTTAGAGTCAGTGATACATAGCCTATCTCTATTCCTCCACACAAAATGGCTCCAGCTGAGATTAAGGAATTAAATGAGCAGTAGAAAGACATTTTAGTTAAGGGATTCATCACACCCAATATTTTCCCATGGGGTGCACAGATGATGTTCGTGAAGAAGAAAAATGGATTTCTAAGGATGTTCATTGACTATAGGCAGTTGTACAAGGTCACAATAAAGAATAAGTATTGCATCGCCAGGATTGATGACTTGATTGACTAACTTCAGGGTGCTAGTCATTTCGCAAAGGTAAACCTCAGATTCTATTATCATCAGCTTAATGTCAGAGATACCCAGCTTATCTCTATTCCTCCTTACAGAATGGCTCCAACTTAGCTTAATGAATTGAATGAACAGCAGAAAGACCTTTTAGATAAGGGCATCATCACACCCATTATTACCACATGGGGTGCACCGATATTGTTCGTGAAGAAGAAAAATGGTTTTCTCAGGATGTGCATTGACTATAGGAAGTTGAACAAGGTCACAATTAAGAATAGGTATTCTATCCCCAGAATTGATGACGTGTTTGACTTACTTCAATGTGCTAGTCATTTCTCAAAGATAGACCTCAGATTCAGTTATCATTAGCTTAGAACCAGAGATACCAAGTCAATCTCTATTCCTCCTTACAAAATGGCTCTGGCTGAGGGTAAGGATTTGAATGAGCAGTATACATACCTTTTAGATAAGGGCTTCATCACACCCAGTATTTCCCCATGGGCTGCACCGATATTGTTCATGAAGAAGAAAGATGGTTCTCTCAATATGTGCATGGACTATAGGCATTTGAACAAGGACACAATCAAGAATGAGTATCCCATCTCCAGGATTGATGACTCGTTTAACCAATTTTAGGGTGCTAGTTATTTCTCAAAGATAGACCTCAGATTCGGTTATCATCAGTTCAGAGATAGAGATACCTAGCCTATCTCTATTCCTCCTAACAGAATGGCTCCAGCTGAGCTTAAGGAATTGAATGAGCAGTAGACATACCTTTTAGATAAGGGATTCATGAAAACCAGTATTTCCATATAGGGTGCACCGATATTGTTCGTGAAGAAGACAAATGGTTCTCTCAGGATGAGCATTGAATATAGGGAGTTGAACAAGGTCACAATCAAGAATAAGTATCCCATCCCTAGGATTGATGACTTGTTTGACCAACTTCAGGGTGTTAGTCATTTCTCAAAGATAGACATCATATTCGGTTATCTGTAGCTCAGAGTAAGATATACCCAGCTAATCTTTATTCCTTCTTACAAAATGACTCCAACTGAGCTTCAGAAATTGAATGAGAAATAGAAATACGTTTTAGATAAGGGCTTCATCACACCCCGTAGTTACCCATGGGGTGCACCGATAATTTTTGTGAAGAAGAAAGATGGTTCTCTCAGGATGTGCACTGACTATTGACAGTTGAACAAGATCACAATCACGAATAAGTATCCCATCCCCAGGATTGATGAGTTGCTTGACTAACTTCAGGGTGGTAGTCATTTCTCAAAGATAGACCTCAGATTCAGTTATCATCAGCTCAGAGTCAGAGATACCTATCATGTCTCTATTCTTCCTTACAGAATGGCACCAACTGAGCTTAAGGATTCGAATGAGTAATAAAAAGACCTTTAAGATAAGGACTTCATCATACCTAGTATTTCCCAAAAGGGTGCACCGATGTTGTTTGTGAAGAAAAAAGATGGTTATCTCACGCTGTGCATTGACTATAGTTAGTTAAACAAGGTCACAAACAAGAATAGGTATCCCATCCCCAATATTGAAGACTTGTTTGACCAACTTCAGGGTGCTAGTCTTTTCTCAAAGATAGATGTTAGATTCGACTATCATCATCTCAGAATCAGAGATACCAAGCCTATCTCTATTCCTCCTTACAAAATTGCACTAGTTGAGCTTAAGGAATTGAATGAGCAGTAGAAAGACCTTTTAGATAAGGGCTTCATCACTCCTAGTATTTCCATATGGGGTGCACCGATGTTGTTCGTGAAGAAGAAGGATGGTTCTCTCAGGATGTGCATTGACTATAGGCAGTTGAACAAGGTCACAATCAAGAATAAGTATCTCATCTATCCAGGATTGATGACTTTTTTGTCAAATTTCAGGGTGGTAATCATTTCTCAAAGATAGACGTCAGATTCGGTAATCATCAGTTCAGAGTCAGAGATACCCAGCCTATCTCTATTCCTCCTTACAAAATGGCTCCAGCTGAGCTTAAGGAATTGAATGAGCTGTAGAAAAACCTTTTAGATAAGGGCTTCATCTCACCCAGTAGTTCCCCATGGGGGGTACCGATGTTGTACGTGAAAAAAAAAGATGGTTTTCTCAGGATGTACATTGACAATTGGCAGTTGAACAAGGTCACAATCAATAATAAGTATTCCATCCCCTGGATTGATGACTTGTTTGACCAACTTCAAGGTGCTAGTCATTTCTCAAGATAGACTCTGATTCGGTTATTCTCAGCTCAGAGTCAGATATACCCAGCCTATCTCTATTACTCTTTACAGAATAGCTCCAATTAAGCTTAAGGAATTGAATGAGAAGTAGAACGGCCTTTTAGATAGGAGATTCATCACCAGTAGTTCCCAATGGAGTGCACCGATGTTGTTTGTGAAGAAAAATGATGTTTCTCTCGGGATGTGCCTTGACTAGAGGTAATTAAACAATGTCACAATCAAGAATAGGTATCCCATCCGTAGGATTGATGACTTGTTTGACCAACTTCAGGGTGCTAGTCATTTCTTAAAAACAGACCTCAAATTCGGTTATCATCAGCTTAGAGTAAGAGATACCCACCCTATCTCTATTCCGCCTTACAGAATCGCTCCAACTGAGCTTAAGGATTTGAATGAGTAGTAAAAAGACCTTTTGGATAAGGATTTCATCATACCTAGTATTTCCCCAAGGGGTGCACCAATGTTGTTTGTGAAGAAAAAAGATGGTTCTCTTAGGATGTGCGTTGACTATAGGTAGTTAAACAAGGTCACAATCAAGCATAGGTATCCCATCCCCAATATTGATGAGTTGTAAGACCAACTTCAAGGTGCTAGTCAT
Organism: Solanum lignicaule; assembly: GCA_029582545.1. Classification (NCBI taxonomy): domain Eukaryota; kingdom Viridiplantae; phylum Streptophyta; class Magnoliopsida; order Solanales; family Solanaceae; genus Solanum; species Solanum lignicaule. Next base: position 11,577 of record JAJOOF010004382.1, on the reverse strand, counting down.
TTCTCAAAGATATACCTCAGATTCGGTTATCATCAGCTCAGAATCAGATATACCGAGCCTATCTCTATTACTCCTTACAAAATGGCTCTAGTTGAGCTTAATGAATTGAATGAGCAGTAGAAAGACCTTTTAGATAAGGGCTTCATCAGTCCCATTATTTCCATATACGGCGAACCGATGTTGTTTGCGAAGAAGAAAGATGGTTCTCTCAGTATGTCCATTGACTATAGGTAGTTGAACAAGGTCACAATGAAGAATAAGTATCCCATCTCCAGTATTGATGACTTATTTGACCAATTTCAGGGTGCTAGTCATTTCTCAAAGATAGACCTTAGATTTGGTTATCATCAGTTCAGAGTCATAGATACACAACCTATCTCTATTCTTCCTTAGAAACTGGCACCAGCTGAGCTTAAGGAATTGAATGACTAGTAGAGAGACCTTTTAGATAAGGGCATCATCACACCCAGTATTTCCCCATGGAGTGCACCGATGTTGTTTGTGAAAAAGAAAAATGGTTTTCTCAGAATGTGTATTGACTATAGATAGTTGAATAAGATCACAATCAAGAATAACTATCCCATCCCTTTGATTGATGACTTGTTTGACCAATTTCAGGGTGATAGGCATTTCTCAAAGATAGACATCAGATTCGGTTATCATCAACTCAGAGTTAGAGATACCCAGCCTATGTCTATTCTTCCTTACAGAATGGCTCAACTGAGCTAAAGAAATTGTATGAAAAGTAGAAAGACCTTTTAGATAAAGGTTTCATCATACCTAGTAGTTCCCCATGGGGTGCACCGATATTTTTCGTGATGAAGAAAGATGGTTCTCTTAGGATGTGCACTGACTATAGGAAATTGATCCAGGTCTCAATCAAGAATAAAATCCCATCCCCAGGATTGATTAATTGTTTGACCAACTTCAGGGTACTACACATTTCACAAAGTTAGACATCAGATTCGGTTATCATCAATTTAGAGTCAGAGATACCCAACCTATCTCTATTCCTCCTTATAGAATGGCTTCAACTGAACTTAAAGAATTGTATGAGAAGTAGAAAGACCTTTTAGATAAAGGCTTCATCACACCCAGTAGTTTCCCATGGGGTGCACTGATATTTTTCGTGAAGAAGAAAGATGGTTCTCTTAGGATGTGCATTGACTATAGGCAATTGATCAAGGTCACAATCAAGAATAAGTATCCCATCCCCAGGATTGATGACTTGTTTGACCAACTTCAGGGTGCTACTCATTTATCAAAGATAGACCTCAAATTCGGTTATCATCAGCTCAGAATCAGAGATACCCATCCTAACTCTATTCCTCTTTACAGAATGGCTCCAATTGAACTTAAGGATTTGAATGAGCATTAGAAAGACCTTTTCGATAAAGGCTTCAGCATACCCAGTATTTCCCCATTGGGTGCACCGATGTTTTTTGGGAAGCAAAAAGATAGTTCTCTAAGGATGTCCATTGACTATTGGCAGTTGGACAAGGTCACAATCAAGAATAAGTATCCCATCCCCAGGATTGATGACTTGTTTGACCAACTTCAGGGAGCTAGTCATTTCTCAAAGATAGAGCTCAAATTCGGTTATCATCATGTAAGAGTCAGAGATACCCAGCCTACCTCTATTCCTCCTTACAAAATGGCTCTAACTGAGCTTAACGAATTGAATGAGCAGTAGAAAGACCTTTTAGAGAAGGGCTTCATCATACCCAGTATTTCCCTATGGGGTGCACCGATATTGTTCGTGAAGAAGAAAGATGGTTCTCTTAGGATTTAATTGGACTATAGGGAGTTGAACAAGGTTACAATCAAGAATAAGTATTCCATCCCCAGGATTGATGACTTATTTGACCAACTTCAGGGTGCTAGTCATTTCTCAAACATAGACATCAGATTCAGTTATCATCAGTTCAGAGAAAGTGATACACAGCCCATCTGTATTTGTCCTTACAGAATGGTTGCAGCTGAGCTTAAGAAATTGAATGAGTAGTAGAAAGACCTTTTAGATAAGGGCTTCATCACACCCAATATTTCCCCGTGGGGTGCACCGATGTTGTTTGTGAAAAAGAAAGATGGTCTTCTCATGATGTGCATTGACTATAGGCAGTTGAAAAAGGTCACAAGTAAAAATAAGTACACAATCCCTAGGATTGATAACTTGTTTGACCAATTTCAGGGTGCTAGTCATTTATCAATGATAGATATTAGATTCGGTTATTATCAGGTCAGAGTCAGAGATACCCAATCTATCTCTATTCCTCCTTACAGAATGACTCCCACTGAGTTTAAGGAATTGAATGAAAAATAGAAAGACATTTTAGATATGGGCTTCATCACACCCAGTAGTTCCACATGGGGTGCACCGATATTTTTGATGAAGAAGAAAGATGGTTCTCTCAGGATGTGCATTGGCTTTTGGCAGTTGAATAAGGCCACAATCAAGAATAAGTATTCCATCACCAGGATTGATGACTTGTTTGACTAACTTCAGGGTGCTAGTCATTTCTCAAAGATAGAACTCAGATTCGGTTATCATCAGCTCAGAGTTAGAGATACCCATCTTATCTCTATTCCTCCTTACAGAATGGCTCCAGCTGAGCTTTGGGAATTGAATGAGCCGTAGAAAGACCTTTTAGATAAGGGATTCATCACACCAGTATATCCCCATGGGGTGAACCAATGATGTTCGTGAAAAGAAAGATCGTTTTCTCAGGATGTGTATTGACTATAGAGAGAACAAGGTCACAATAAAGAATAAGTATCCCATCCCCATGATTGATGACTTGTTTGACCAATTTCAGGGTGCAAGTGACTTCTCAAAGATAGACCTCAGATTCGGTTATTATCACCTCAGAATCAGAGATACCTAGCTTATCTCTATTACTCCTTACAAAATGTCACTAGCTGAGCTTAAGTAATCGAATGAGCAGTAGAAAGACCATTTAGAAAAAAGGATTCATCACGCGTAGTATTTCCATATGAGCTGCACCGATGTTAATCTTGAAGAAGAAAGATGGTTCTCTCGGGATGTGAATTGACTAGAGGCAGTTCTACAAGGTCATAATAAAAAATAAGTATCCCATCCCCAAGATTGATGACTTGTTTGACCAACTTCAGAGTGCTAGTCATTTCTCAACGATAGACCTCAAATTTAGTTCTCATCAGTTCAGAATCAGAGATACCTAGCTTATCTCTATTCCTCCTTACATAATGGCTCCAGCTGACCTAAGGAATTGAATGAGCATTAGAAAGACTTTTTAGATAAGGGTTTCATCACACCCAATATTTCCCCATAGTGTACACCGATGTCGTTTGTGAAGAAAAAAGATGGTTATCTCAGGATATCCAATGACTATAGGCAGTTGGATAAGGTCACAGTAAAGAATATTTATCCCATCCCCAAGATTGATTATTTGTTTGACCAACTTCAGAGTGCTAGTCATTTCTCAACGATAGACCTCAGATTCGGTTATTAGTTCAAAGTCAGAGATACCCAGCTTATCTCTATTCCTCGTTACAGAATGGCTCCAGCTGAGCTTCAGGAATTGAATGAGCAGTAGAAAGACCTTTTAGAGAAGGGCTTCATCACACCCAATATTTCCCCATAGGGTACACCGATGTTGTTCGTGAAAAAGAAAGTTGGTTTTCTCATGATGTGCATTGACTCTAGGCAGTTGAAAACAGTCACAATAAAAAATAAGTATACAATTCCTAGGATTGATGACTTGTATGGCCAACTGCAGGGTGCTAGTCATTTATCAAAGATAGACATCAGATTCGGTTAATATCAGCTCAGAGTCAGAGATACCCAATCTATCTCTATTCCTACTTACAGAATGACTCCAACTGAGTTTAAGGAATTGAATGAGAAATAGAAAGGCCTTTTAGATATGAGCTTCATCACACCCAGTAGTTCCACATAGGGTGCACCGATATTTTTCATGAAGAAGAAAGATGGTTCTCCCATGATGTGCAATTGCTTTTGGCAGTTAAATAAGGTCACAATCAAGAATAAGTATTCCATCACCAGGATTGATGACTTGTTTGACCAACTTCAGGTACTAGTCATTTCTCAAAGATAGAAATCAGATTCGGTTATCATCAGCTCAGAGTCAGAGATACCCATCTTATCCCTATTCCTCCTTACAGAATGGCTCCAGCTGAGCTTAAGGAATTGAATGAGCCGTAGAAAGACCTTTTAGATAAGGGATTCGTCACACCAGTATATCCCCATGGGGTGAACCAAAGTTGTTCGTGAAAAAAAAGATGGTTTTCTCCGGATGTGCATTGACTATAGGCAGTTGAACAAGGTCACAATAAAAATTAAGTATCCCATCCTTAAGACTGCTGACTTGTTTGATAAACTTTAGTGTGCTAGTCTTTTCGCAAACATAGACCTCAGAATCGGTTATCATCAGGTCAGATTAAGAGATACCCAGCTTATCTCTATTCCTCCATACAGAATTGCTCCAATTGAACTTAAGGATTTGAATGAGCAGTAGAAAGACATTTTAGATAAGGGCTTCATCACATCTAGTATTTCCTCATGTGGTGCACCGATGTTGTTTGTGAAGAAAAATGATCTTTTTCACACGATGTGCATTGACTATAGGAAGTTGAACAAGATCACAATCACGAATAAGTATCCCTTCCCCAAGATTGATAGCCTGTTTGACCAACTTCACGATGCTTGTCATTTCTGAAAGATAGACCTCAGATTCTGTTATCATGAGCTTTTCATCAGAGATACCCAGGAATTGAATGAGCAGTAGAAAGATCTTTTAGAAAAAAGGATTCATCACACCTAGTATTTCCAAATGGGGTGCACCGATGTTATTCGTGAAGAAGAAAGATGGTTCTCTCAGGATGTAAATTGACTATAGGCAGTTCTACAAGGTCATAATAAAAAATAAGTATCCCATCCCCAAGATTGATGACTTGTTTGACCAACTTCAGAGTGCTAGTCATTTCTTAACGATAGACCTCAGATTCGGTTCCCATCAGTTCAGAGTCAGAGATACCCAGCTTATCTCTATATCTCTTTACAGAATGGCTCCAGCTGAGCTTAAGGAATTCAATGAGCAGTAGAAAGACCTTTTAGATAAGGGCTTCATCACACCCAATATTTCCCCTTAGGGTACACCGATGTCGTTTGTGAAGAAAAAAGATGGTTATCTTAGGATATCCAACGACTATAGGCATTTGGATAAGGTCACAGTCAAGAATATTTATCCCATCCCCAAGATTGATGACTTGTTTGACCAACTTCAGAGTGCTAGTCATTTCTCAACGATAGACCTCAGATTCGGTTATCATCAATTAAAAGTCAGAGATACCCAGCTTATCTCTATTCCTCGTTACAGAATGGCTCCAGCTGAGCTTAAGGAATTGAATGAGCAGTAGAAAGAACTTTTAGATAAGGGCTTCATCACACCCTATATTTCCCCATAGGGTACACCGATGTCGTTTGTGAAGAGAAAAATGGTTATCTCAGAATTTCCAACGACTATAGGCAGGTGGACAAGGTCACAATCAATAATATTTGTCCCATCCCCACGATTGATGACTTGTTTTACCAACTTCAGGGTGCTAGTCATTTCCCAAATATAGACCTCAGATTCGATTATCATAATCTCATAGTCAAAGATACTCATCCTATCTCTATTTCTCTTTACAAAATGGCTCCAATTGAGCTTAAGTATTTGAATGAAGAGTAGAAAGACCTTTTAGATAAAGGATTCATCACACCCAGTATTTCCTCATGGGGTGCACCGATGTTGTCCGTGAAAAAGAAAGATGGTTTTCTCATGATGTGCATTGACTATTGGCAGTTGAAAACGGTCACCATAAAAAATAAGTATACAATCCCTAGGATTGATGACTTGTTTGACCAACTTCAGGGTTCTAGTCATTTATCAAAGATAGACATCAGATTCGGTTATTATCAGCTCAGAGTCAGAGATACCCAATCTATCTCTATTCCTCCTTACAAAATGACTCCAACTGAGTTTACGGAATTGAATGAGAAATAGAAAGACATTTTAGATATGGGCTTCATTGGGTGCACCAATATTTTTCATGAAGAAGAAAGATAGTTCTCTCAGGATGTGCATTGGCTTTTGGCAGTTGATCAAGTTCACAATCAAGAATAAGTATTCCATCACCAGGATTGATGACTTGTTTGACCAACCTCAGGGTACTAGTCATTTCTCAAAGATAGAACTCCGATTCAGTTATCAACAGCTCAGAGTCAGAGATAGCCATCTTATCTCTATTCCTCCTTACAGAAAGGCACCAGCTGAGCTTAAGGAATTGAATGAGCCGTAGAAAGACCTTTTAGATAAGGTATTCATCACATCAGTATATCCCCATGGGGTGAACCAATGTTGTTCGTGAAAAGAAACATGGTTTTCTCAGTATGTGCATTGACTATAGGCAGTTGAACAAGGTCACAATATACATTAAGTATCCCATCCCCAGAATTGATGACTTGTTTGACCAACTTCAGGGTGCTAGTCATTTCTCAAAGATAGACCTCCGATTCGGTTATCATCAGGTCAGAGTCAGAGATACCCAGCTTATCTCTATTCCTCCATACACAATGGCTCCAACTGAACTTAAGGATTTGAATGAGCAGTAGAAAGACCTTTTAGATAAAGGCTTCATCACATATAGTATATCCACATGGGGTGCACCGATGTTATTTGTGAAGAAAAAAGATCTTTTTCTCAGGATGTGCATTGACTATAGGCAGTTGAACAAGATCACAATCACGAATAAGTATCCCATCCCCACGATTGATAACTTGTTTGACCAACTTCTGGTTGCTTGTCATTTCTCAAAGATATACCTCAGATTCGGTTATCATCTGCTTAGCATCAGAGATACCCAGGAATTAAATGAACAGTAGAAAGATCTTTTAGAAAAAAGGCTTCATCACACCTAGTATTTCCATATGGGGTGCACCGATTTTATTCGTGAAGAAGAAAGATGGTTCCCTCAGGATGTGAATTGACTATAGGTAGTTCTACAAGGTCAAAACAAAAAATAAGTATCGCATCCTCAAGATTGATGACTTGTTTGGCCAATTTCTGAGTGATAGTCATTTCTCAACGATAGACCTCAAATGCAGTTCTCATCAGTTCAGAGTCAGAGATACCCAGCTTATCTCTATTCCTCCTTACAGAATGGCTCCATCTGAGCTTAAGGAATTGAATGAGCAGTAGAAAGACCTTTTAGATAAGGGCTTCATCACACCCAATAATTCCCCATAGGGTACACTATGTCGTTTGTGAAGAAAAATAATGGTTATCTCAGGATATCCAACGAATATAGGCAGTTGGATAAGGTTACAGTCAAGAATATTTATCCCATCCCTAAGATTGATGACTTGTTTGACTAACTTCAGAGTGCTAGTCATTTCTCAACAATATACCTCAGATTTGGTTATCATCAGTTCAAAGTCAGAGATACCCACCTTATCTCTATTCCTCGTTACATAATGGCTCCAGCTGAGCTTACAGAATTGAATGAGCAGTAGAAAGACCTTTTAGATAAGGGCTTTATCACACCTAATATTTCCCCATAGGGTACACCGATGTCGTTTGTGAAGAAAAAAGATGGTTATCTCAGGATATCCAATGACTATAGGCAGTTGGACAAGGTGACAACCAAGAATATTTATCCCATTCCCACGATTGATGATTTGTTTTACCAACTTCAGGGTGCTAGTCATTTCTAAAATATAGACCTCAGATTCGGTTAGCATCATCTCATAGTCAGAGATACCCATTTTATCTCTATTCCTCCTTACAAAATGGCTCCAATTGAGCTTAAGGAATTGAAGGAGCGGTAGAAAGACCTTTTAGATAAGGGCTTCATCACACCCAATATTGCCCCATAGGGTACACCATGTCGTTTGTGAAGTAAAAAGATGGTTATCTCAGGATATCCAACGACTATAGGCAGTTGGATAAGGTCACAGTCAAGAATATTTATCCCATCCCTAAGATTGATGCCTTGTTTGACCAACTTTAGAGTGCTAGTCATTTCTCAACAATAGACCTCAGATTTGGTTATCATCAGTTCAAAGTCAGAGATACCCACCTTATCTATATCCCTCGTTACATAATGGCTCCAGCTGATCTTAAGGAATTGAATGAGCAGAAGAAAGACCTTTTAGGTAAGGGCTTCATCACACCCAATATTTCCCCATAGGGTACACCGATGTCGTTTGTGAAGAAAAAATATGGTTATCTCAGGATATCCAACGACTATAGGCAGTTGGACAAGGTGACAATCAAGAATATATATCCCATCCCTACGATTGATGACTTGTTTTTACCAACTTCAGGGTGCTAGTCATTTCTCAAATATATACCTCAGATTCGGTTATCAACATCTCATAGTCAGAGATACCCATTTTATATCTATTCCTACTTACAAAATGGCTCTAATTGAGCTTAAGGATATGATGAGGAGTAGAAAGACCTTTTAAATAAAGGATTCATCACACCCAGTATTTCCCAATGGGGTGCACCGATGTTGTTCGTGAAAAAGAAAGATGGTTTTCTCATGATGTGTATTAACTATAGGCAGTTGAAAATGGTCACAATAAAAAATAAGTATACAATCCCTACGATTGATGACTTGTTTGACCAACTTAAGGGTGCTAGTCATTTATAAAAGATAGACTTCAGATTCTGTTATTATCACCTTAGAGTCAGAGATACCCAATCTATCTCTATTCCTCCTTACAGAATGACTCCAACTGAGTTTAAGGAATTGAATGAGAAACAGAAAGACATTTTAGATATGGTCTTCATCACACCCAACAGTTCCACATGGGGTGCACCGATATTTTCCATGAACAATAAATATGGTTATCTCAGGATGTGCATTGGCTTTTGGCAGTTGAATAAGGTCACAATTAAGAATAAGTATCCCATCCTCAGGAATGATGACTTGTTTGACCAACCTCAGGGTGCTAGTCATTTCTCAAAGATAGACCTCAGATTCGGTTATCTTCCGCTCAGAGTCAGAGATACCCATCTTATCTCTATTCCTTCTTACAGAATGTCTCCAGCTGAGCTTAAGGAATTGAATGAGCCGTAGAAAGACCTTTTAGATAAGGGATTCATCACATCAGTATATCCCCATAGGGTGAACCAATGTTGTTTGTGAAAAGAAAGATGGTTTTCTCAGGATGTGCATTGACTATAGGCAGTTGAACAAGGTCACAATAAACATTAAGTATCCCATCCCCAAGATTGATGACTTGTTTGACCAACTTCAGGGTGCTAGTCATTTCTCAAAGATAGACCTCAGATTCGGTTATCATCAAGTCAGAGTCAGAGATACCCAGCTTATCTCTATTCCTCCATACAGAATGGCTGCAACTGAACTTAAGGATTTGAATGAGCAGTAGAAAGACCTTTTAGATAAGGCCTTCATCACATCTAGTATTTTCACATGCGGTGCACCGATGTTGTTTGTGAAGAAAAATGATTTTTTTCTCCGTATGTGCATTGACTATAGGTAGTTGAACAAAATCACAATCACGAATAAATATCCCATCCCCAAGATTGATAACCTGTTTGACCAACTTCAGGGTGCTAGTGATTTCTCAAAGATAGACCTCAGATTCGGTTATCATCAACTTAGCATCAGAGATACCGAGTAATTTAATTAGCAGTAGAAAGACCTTTTAGAAAAAAGGCTTCATCATACCCAGTATTTCCATATGGGGTGCACCGATGTTATTCGTGAGGAAGAAAGATGGTTCTCTCAGGATGTGAATTGACTATAGGCAGTTCTACAAGGTCATAATAAAAAATAAGTATCCCATCCCCAAGATTGATGACTTGTTTGATCAACTTCAGAGTGCTAGTCATTTCTCAACGATAGACCTCAGATTTGGTTCTCATCAGTTTATAGTCAGAGATACCCAGCTTATATCAATTCCTCCTTACAGAATGGCTCCAGCTGAGCTTAAGGAATTGAATGAGCAGTAGAAATACCTTTTAGATAAGGGCTTCATCACATCCAATATTTCCCCATAGAGTGTTATATATTTATAGGAGTAGAGTGAGTACTGATCTGATAAAAAAAAAGTTGGGGGAAGGGGAATGGTTGCATATGGTGACAGACACCGATGTCGTTTGTGAAGAAAAACGATGGTTATCCTAGGAAATCTATTGACTATTAGTAGTTGGATAAGGTCACATTCAAGAATATTTATCCCATCCCCACGATTGATGACTTGTTTTACCAAATTCAGGGTGCTAGTCATTCTCAAATATAGACCTCAGATTCGGTTATCATCTGCTCATAGTCAGAGATACCTATCCTATCTCTATTCTTCCTTACAAAATGGCTCCAATTGGGCATAAGGATTTGAATGAGCAGTAGAAAGACCTTTTAGATAAATGATTCATCACACGCAGTATTTCCCCATAGGGTGCACCGTTGTTGTTCGTGAAAAAGAAAGATGATTTTCTCATGATGTGCATTGACTATAGGCAGCTGGAAACGGTCACAATAAAAAATAAGTATACAATCCGTAGGATTGATGACTTGTTTGACTAACTTCAGGGTGCTAGTTATTTATCAATGATAGACATCAGTTTCAGTTATTATTAACTCAGAGTCAGAGATACCCAATCTATCTGTATTCCTCCTTACATAATGACTCCAACTGAGTTTCAGGAATTGAATGAGAAATAGAAAGACATTTTAGATATGGGCTTCATCACACCCAGTAGTTCCACATGTGCTGCACCGATGTTTTTCATGAAGAAGAAAGATGGTTGACTCAGGATGTGCATTGGCTATTGGTAGTTGAATAAGGTCACAATCAAGATTAAGTATTCCATCACTAGGATTGTTGACTTGTTTGACTAACTTCAGGGTACTAGTCATTTCCCAAAGATAGAACTCAGATTCGTTTATCATCCGCTTAGAGTCAGAGATACCCATCTTATCTCTATTCCTCCTTACACAATGGCTCCAGTTAAGCTTAAGGAATTGAATGAGCCGTAGAAAGACCTTTTACATAAGGGATTCATCATACCAGTATATCCCTATGGGGTGAGCCAATGTTGTTCGTGAATAGAAAGATGGTTTTCTCTGGATGTGCATTGACTATAGGCAGTTGAACAAGGTCACAATAAAATTTAAATATCCCATCCCTAGGATTGATGACTTGTTTGACCAACTTCAGGGTGCTAGTCATTTCTCAAAGATAGACCTTAGATTCGGTTATCATCAAGTCAGAGTCAGAGTTACTGAAATGACCCAAAAAGTTCTGGAAAATGTGCTTCGGAAACACCTATAATTGTAATTTCCATATATCTCAAAATCTATTTCGTTTTTTGAAAATCCGACTTCATATTCTTGTTTAGGGGGTCAAATTGAGTGGGAAATGGGTCTAACCCAAATTTTAGAGCAACCGTATCAAAATCCGAAATTTCCAAGTGAACCCTTTTCGAGGGTCTACTTTGGAGTGTCATATCTCCTAGCACACAAATTATTTGGGTGGCCAATAATATATCCATGGAAAGC
>JAJOOF010004381.1:0-20353 GCA_029582545.1 Solanum lignicaule | reverse complement strand
TATGTTATTTCCTAAGAGGGCGATGTGTTTCCCATGGGGTTATATTGATGCCAAAAAGTGTTATGTGTTGCCTATGAGACAATTTTGACTCCAAAGAGGGCTATCTGTTGCCTACATTGTTATGTTGATCCAAAAGAGGGCTATGTGTAGCCCACAGAGCTATGGTGTTGCTTAAGAGGGCCATGCACTGCCTACGGGGATATATCGTTGCCAAAAAGGGCTATGTGACTTCTTACAAAGACAAAGGGCTACCGATAGGGTTATGTAGATTGATTTGGCACCTTCTAGGCTTATGGGAGCCTAGGTAGGTGGTATGTTGTTTGTACCTACCGAGCTTATGGGGGCTTGGTTAGGTTGATGTTTGATCATTTTTGTATTTTTTTAGATTTAGTAGTGGGTTAGCATGCTTATCTAAATATTAATTTCCTTACATGATTGTTTTTGGTATATTATGATACTTGCTCATTTAGTCTATAGCCTTTCATACTCTGTACATTATTTTGTACTGAAGCCCCATTGCCTGAGGGTGCTGCATTCATGTATGCAGGTCCCGACAGACGACCCAGTAGACCTCCTCAGCAGCAGGATTGACTTCTATCTGGTTGGCTAGCCCTTTTCCTCCGGAGTTGTCAGAGTTGGGAGGTTTGTTAGCTTTTGTTGCATATATTTTTATGGGTAGGCTGGGTCCCTGTCCCGCCAATCTTTACTACTCTTAGAGGCTTGCAGACTAGTGTATGTGGTGTATAGCTACGTTATGACCATGCTGGCCTAGTTTGTTGGTTTGCTGAAGCTTGTGAGCTATTTGATGTATTATCTTGATATATACCTGCTTTCAATTTTGGTATAGAGATCGTGGTGGCCTCGACGGCCCAATTTGGACTTCTGTGCTAGTTGGCTATTTCTTTATATGAGCTCTTGGGAATAGCTATTTCTTTTATAGATCTGTTGATAGGGGCCTTGCCGGCCGATGTCATAGTTTTAAGCCGAGATATACTTATTTGTTTTCTTGATTGCATGTGGCTGCCATGCGCTGGTAGTAAATGGTTCAGGAGGGTCGACTTGAGCCTGAGCTCTGGCATTAGGAGCCAGTTGCGCCCCTTGATTTTGAGGCTTGACACCTAGATCATAACCATGATCCCAAGTATCCAAATTAGGACTTTTTCCGTCATGGTTTTTAATTCAAAACCCTCTATCATTGATAATTACCCATTCTATTACGTTCTAGGGATTGAAAAATAGATTCGGGGAGTGAAAATCTTACCTTTAGTCTTAAGAATGGTGGAAAACTGTCAAGAGTCTCCTGGGGTTCTTCCTTAGCTCTAAAAATCGAAAAGTGCAAAAATAAGTCGTTTAGGGGTTTATTTACGACTTTAAGTCGTGTCTAGCCCGCCACAGCGACCCTCACCCCGCTACAGTGGCCCCATCAGAGGGACAAAACCCAGTGCCAAAGCGGCTTGCACGAAATAGTGAGCTATTTTAATAATTCCAAGACCCCCGTTTCACAACACACCTCTAACCAACGACACTCAGAAAATCTCCTTCACGCTAAGATAGATTCCGGGAGTTCTACTCGTCCGAATTCAATTCCGTAAAGTCGTACAGATTCCTTAACAAGTTATCTGTCCCCTCATGTAATCAAAATTATAAATAAATCACCTGATTAATGCCAGATTTCCCTACACCTTAATGACTCTGATTTCGTCCAAATCTAGACTAGGTTGGAAAAAATCCAGATACTACGAAAAGGTTTTCCGGCCCCAAATTTTCCCCCATTGGATTTTCTAGAAAGACGGAACCCGGTCGTTACAACCTCAAACAAACTTTTCAGCTTTTTTACATCAAATTCATTGTGCTAGTTTAATTAAAATATCTAAAATTAAATATAAAATACTAAAAAAATAGAAATAAATGAAACGAGCATATCAAATTTTCGCAAAAGAATAAATACTTGATTCGAATGGTAACATAATTTCACTTGATTAGTTAATAATAATATTTAATCCTTGATCCTTTTGATCATGGAGTTACCTAATAAATAAAAATAATAATAATAAAGTAATAACTATTAACCAATAAGTATTAAGTATTAATGAATAATAATACTCCCTCCATTCCATATTAATTGAATTTTTGAAGTGTTTCACACCTTTCAAGAAAAATAGATTAAGACATAAATTGAACATAGTTTTCCATTTTTACCCTTATTTATTATTATCAAATTTATTGAAGTCATCACATTGAAAATCCACATGAAGGGTAAAATTGGAAGAATATTTTAAAAATAGTCTTGAAGATTGAACAATTAAGTTAATTTGAAAAATAAAAAATGTCTCAAAAATTCAATTAATATGAAATGGAGGGAGTAACTAATAACTAATAACTGAAAAGTAATATTGTAATAATAATCTTGCTAACATTTTCACAGAAACAATAAACTAATAACTAATAATAATAAGTTATATAAGTAATATTATAATAATAATAATAATCTTAATAGCACTTTAAAAAAAATAATAAATTAATAACCAATAAGAATAAGTAATGGAGTAACTAATAAATGATATCATAGAGAAATGACAATTAATTAGTTTTGAGTAAGTTGAAATTAAATTCTTAAAAGTTAAAAGAGTAAAGAAATTGAGAGGAATTTTTTTTATAGATTAATGGGGAGGTTTTTTTGGAAAAAACTTAAAAGTTAAAAATATTAGATTAGATTTTAGATTTTAGATTTTTTGAGCTGTTAGGGGGCCCCACAACGGTCAAAAAATTGACAAAGAGATTCTCTAAAAGTTCGTACCTTCGACGGATAATTTTTCCTATTTCTTTAGTCGTGGACCAGTTTGATCTGGGCTTCTGCTGATTTGGGCCGATTTTGGATCAACCTGATCCCATCCGATTCACACCTTTAGTTTGAATTATATAAATGACCATCAAAAGGCAAAATATTTAACAACAAGACGAAAAATTAAAATTATTGATTTGTGTGAGAGTTCTTGAGTTTCTCTTTCAGGTATGTTTAATTTTCAGTTTCTTTATCTTTTTTGGGCCACCAATTACATTTGTTAAGTAATCTATGTGTGACCTGTGAGTTTCTATGCACTTTCATATGAAATTATTTTTTAGTCATTTACAATTTTTTTTATGTTCTTTTATAAGATATCTTTATTTTTCTACACATAGGTGATCTAAAAAGAATATTTTCTTTTATTCAAATCGTAAGGAGGCAAGAGATCTCATTTTGTTGTGTCCTTGTATGCTTCTACAAACACATTTTAAAACTTAAATCTGTGCAGTTTCTACTAACTCTGTATGAATTTCATATAGTTAAAAAAAATAAAATACTCAAACAAAAACAGACCTAAAGCAATAGAATCTGCACATATATAAGTCTTAAAATGTGTTTGTAGAAGCATACAAGGAAACAACAAAATGAGATCTCTTGTCTTCTTAGGATTTGAATAAAAGAAAATATTCTTTTCAGATCACTTATGTATAGAAAAATGAAGATATTTTATAAAAGGACATAAAACTAATTTTTTTTTGTAAAGGACTAAAAAATGATTTCATATGAAAGCGCATAGAAACTCACATGTTGCACATAGATTACTTCACCAGTGTAACTGGTGGCCCAAAAAAGATAAAGAAACTGAAAATTAAACATACTTGAAAGAACTCAAGAACTCTCACACAAATAAGTAATTTTAATTTTTCGTTTTGTAGTTAAATAGTTTGCCTTTTGATGGTCTTTATATAATTCAAACTAAGGGTGTCAATCGGATCGATCCAAAATTGGCCCAAATCAGTAGAAGCCCAGATCGAACCGGTCCAAGACTAAAGGAATATCCATTGGAGGCACGAACTTTTAGAGAATTTCTTTGTCAATTTTTTGACCGTTGTGGGGCCCATTAACAACAAAAAATAATAATCTAAAATCTAAACTCATATTTTTAATTTTTAAGTTTTTTTTACTCCCCATTGATCTGTAAATATTTTTCGTCTCAATTTCTTTACTCTTTTTACTTTCAAGAATTTAATATATAATTTCAATTACAAAATTCTTATTTTACTATATTTTTTAAAATTTCCTATCATATTCTTTAAAATTTCCTACCATTTGAAAGAATTACAAAAATTCATATTTTTCTCACTCTCTCTTAGATTCTTCGATACATCACTTTTACGCGATGTACCGAAACACGATGTATCAAGACGTTGAGTGATATTTTGAAATTCTTATATTTTTGGGGATTTTTTTAATTTGAAAACGAATAGAAATAAGATGTAAGTAACTCTTAACGCTACAAAATTCAAGTAGTTTTTGCTATTTTTAGCCATGTGGCATAGGGAGTATAGCTCACTCTCTTATCAGGAGAATAAGAGAGATGACCAAACAATCAAATAATAATCAGACAGTTAAAAAACTTTAAATTTTTGGATATAGCATTCTGAATTTTAAAAGATAGTTGCCCAATTAGACCGCTGATTTTGAAGGGCATCCTTTTTTAATTTTCAAGCACAAGGTGAACAAGATAAAAGTTGCATTGAATCAGTGGAGTAGAAACACTTTTGGGGATATTTTCAAGCAACTAATAATCAGAGAAGAAGTAGTCAGAATTAAAGAACAAAACTTTGAGGAAGAGCCTACAACAGCTAATAGAATGATTCTACAACATGCTCATGCGGAAATGAAAAAGTATGTTCACTATGAAGAAGAGTTTTGGAGACAGAAAGCTGAAATTACATGATTTACGTATTTTTTCATAGTCTAGTAAATGGGAGAAGAAAAAGACTTCAAATCAAGAGAATTTAAAATGCAGAAGGAGTATAGTTTGAAAGAGAGGATCAAATGGTTGAAGAGTCAATAAGTTGTTATAAAAATCAATTTACACTAGGTGAAGAAGAATCTGATTTTTCTTTATTAGAATGTATACCAAATTTGGTAAATCAGGGGATAATGAGAAGTTTCTAATGATACCACTAATGGAGGTGGTGAAAAAAAATATATTTTCCAATTGGAGGGATCAAGTGCAAGTGGACCTGATGGTTTGAACGTCAATTTCTTTCAATCATGTTGGGACATTGTTGGGTATGATGTTTATAGGATAGTAAAGGCCTTTTTAATAGTGATACCTTGCCCAAGTCGATCACACATACAAATCTGGTACTGCTACGTAAAAAGGAGTTGGTCAATTCATTTTCAGATTTAAGGCCTATAAGCCTAAAAAATTTGATTAATAAGACCATCTCTAGAGTGGTACATGGATGAATAAAAGACATTCTAACCAAGTTCATATCTCCTACTCAAGATGAATTTTCAAAAAGGAAGATGCATAATTCAGAATGTGTTGCTAACTCAAGGGATTGTGACTGATATAAGAAAAAGAGGTAAGCTTCTAATGTTGTTATCAAACTAGATATGACCATGATTTATGATAGGGTATCCTGACTATATTTATCTAATGTGCTAAGAAAGATGGGTTTCAGTGAGATTCTTACTGTCATGGTATGAAGATTAATAGCAAAGACCTGGTACTCTATTATTTTTAATGGGTAAAGTCATGGATTTTTTCACTCTACTAGGGAGTGAAGCAAGGAGATCCCTTATCCCCAACTCTGTCTTTTCTAACCGCAAAAGTGTTGTCCAGATCACTTCACTGAATGCCTTGTTTGACAATAGTTTGTATAAGGGATATGGCTTACCAAGATGGAGTGAGAAGCTAAATCATCTGACTTATGCATATGACACTATAATATTCACCTCAGCAGATAAAGTATCTCTTGATCTTGTTATGGAAGTGCCGAGGAAATATGAGGAGATCTCAGGTCAGTTGATCAACAAAGATTAAAGTGCTTACTTTTTATTTCACAAGACTTCTTTTTTTGATGACAAGGGAAATCCGTAATTGCTATTCTTTGGGTGGGCACAGGATAAAACCCCCGCTCCTATGCAATAGCTCGCAAACCACATAGGAGAGGTAACTCGCACTAGGCAAGCCCGGTGCGACGAGCTCGACACAGAAGGCAAACCCGTTGCTTTCGCTAGCAAGGGGTTTCGAACTCGAGACCTCCAACATGGAAGTCCCAAGCCGAAACCACTGGGCCACCCCGAAAAAGGTGCAGCAGGTGGGATTAGTTATAGGAATGGAAAAAGGTGTGTTCCCATTCATATATTTAGGCTGCCCAATTTTTTCTTCAAGAAAGAAGAAGATATTCTATAATGAAATCATCAAAAAGGTAAAAGGAAAGTTGCAGAACTGAAAGAGTAAGTTATTATCTTTTGGTGGCAAAGTTGTTTTGATTAGAAATGTGTTGCAAAACATGCCTATATATCTTTTATCAACTTTAGCTCTTACTAAATACGCTTTAAATGAGTTGCACAAGATTTTTCAAAATTCTTTTGAAGCAATAAGGAAGAGGGCAGATCTAATCTGGGCTTCTTGGTTGAAATTATGTTTTTCTAAATAAGGAGGGCTAGATTTCAGATCTTTATTTGATATTTCGAAGGCCTTATTTTCAAAGTTATGGTGAGAGTTTAGAATAGCTAGTACTCTTTGGTCTAATTTAATGCGGACCAAGTATTGCAAAAGATACATCCCTACTATGGTGCAATGGAAAAGGGGTCCACAGTTATGAAAGCATATGTTGGAAGCTAGAGACACTTGAGAAAGAAATTTGGTGGAACCAAGAAGGGGTGATTCTGATGCCTGACATCAAAACTGGACTAAACAAGGACCTTTATATCAAAAGATCGACACAAATCTTGTGTTTAACAATAGCAATAAAGGAGGTGAATTTTTTTATGGATAATGAAAAATGAAATTAGGAAAGACTACATCAACATTTGCCCAATCAAATTGCTGGACATGTGACAAAGAATCTCATGATATGAGAGAGCTTGGAAGACAAAGATAGAGCATGGTGGATGCCATCTACTAAAGGAAATTTTAGGGAAATTCAAAGACCAAAAAAGCAGAAAAGATGGTTTTGGAAGAAATTTTGGGTAAAAGGTCTTCCTGTGAAAATTTTCTTTTTTATTTGGAGGTTGTGGAATCTAAAGCTACCAATAGATAACATTGTGGCATCATGGGGAGTCTAGGTGTAGATATTGTCGACAATTTCAAGAAGAGACTGTCACACATTTTTTTAACTGGTGAAGTTGCACAAAGTATTTGGAGAAACTTTACTATGGCTGTAGGGTTGTTAGGACCTTTTATACAGGTCAATCAGGCTATTACAGAATGGTGGAAGGCTGAATGTGGGGAAAAACTTATGTCATTGTATCAAGCTGCTCCTTAAATCATTTTGTGGCATTTATGGAGAAGAAGAAATGTGGTTACTAATGGAGGATTTATGACAAATAATTGAGTTGTAAGTGATATTAGCCACACTCTTCATATGCTTGCAAATGTGACATATCCTCGGCTGAAGGATATACCAATTAACTGGCCACAAATGGTGCAGTACTACTTCGAAGAATATATGCGAGTTCTTCATTTTAGATTGGTTAAGTGGGAGTTTCCTCCACAGGGATGGTTTAAATGCAATTTGGATGGGGCCTCTAAAGGTAACCCAGGCCCAAGTTCATTAGGTTTTTGCATGAGAAGTGATGAAGGGGAGTTTATTTATGCTATGTTATAAGAATTGAAGTTAACACTAATTTATATGTAGAAGAGTAGCTTTGGGGAATGTGATTGAATATTGCACGAGGAACAATTTTGTTCCTGTACGATTGGAGACAGATTCATTAGTTTTGTTGAATATGGTGGAGGGTACATGGAATACTCCTTCGAAGTTAAGGATGAAGATTGACAGGATAAGGTTTTGGAGGGTAAAAGGCGTTAGTACAGTGCATCATGTACTACGAGAAGGCAATAAAATTGCCGATTTTATTACTTGTTGCGTGGGTGCTATAAGCTATAATTCATTGCAACAACTACCACAAGAAGTTCAAAATTGATTCTCTTATATAAACAACAAACCCCTAGTTTTAGATACAACTACTTGAAGGCTTGAGAACCGGACTAATTCAATGGTCTTGAGAAGGTATATAGTATGTTTACCTGAAAAATTGCAGAACTTTTAGATCTGGTTGTTCACTGTGCAACTTTTGATGTGTGGCATCAGCATCTTCAGAATCTCATTCTATCAAAAGTGACATAGTAAATAGCTTGGTTAAAAAGTTTTCCGTCAATGTTCTAAGAATTTCCGAGTTGATTATCTACACAAAAAGGATGGAAGTTACCTGCTACATAGTATTCGGTTGGCAATGAGATTGACAAGGAATGTTTACATTGGGCCATATGTCATGACACATGTATAAGAGATTTGAGGTCGTCTATGATGAAATTAGCCAGCGTCTTTTCTGATACCGATAGTTGAGCTACGTAACTGATGTTTTTTATGCTTCGTCGGTGTGGAGAATGAAGATCAGTAGCTGGAATTCGTCAAAGGAGGCGTTCGGTTTCCTAGATGAAAAGGGGAAGAACGCGTTTGTAGCTTCTATATTTATTTTTCCCTATCTGTTTCCTTTTTAGGTTGTTTGATTTTCTTTCCTTTTACTTTTCTTGTTTAGATAGTGGATGCCCATTTTGGGCTGGACCTTTTGGATTTATTTTGTTGATTAATAATATGTGTAACATCTCGCAAATTGAAAGAACTAGAAAGAGCTGGAATTAGAAAGAGTGATTTTTGGAAATAATAAAAAATCAGGAGAGTTGGTTAAGTTAAGTTTGAGTTTTTTTGGTCAACTTCAAATAACCATAACTCCTAGTTCAGGATGAGTTAGGTGTCTTTCCAGATATCTTCGGAAAGATCTTGGAATAATATTTCCAACGCCACTGAGTTTACGCGATTCCGAGTTCGTATGAGTGAGATATACCCATTAGAAGTTGGGCTGTTCAAAGAAGGAAAGTTCAATCCGAATTTTAGAAGGGCATTATGGTCTTTTCACCACCCAATTAATTAATTTCATTTTTGGTAAATAAGTTGGGGTCTAAACTGATTGGATTCAGTTTACGCTTTTGAGAAACTAGTTAGGGTTTTGAGAGAAGAGAAAATAATAGGAGAAGGAGCAAGGAATCGTTAAGTTCTTGAAGCTAGGCTCGTGGATTTTGTCAAGGGGTGATGATCCCTATGAGGTATGTGAGTCTTTCATAGCATTGGGTTCGTTCACCCACGCGCCAATCATGTTATTTCAGCGAAGTTTATTCTAGAAAGTTGAAAGTTGATGAATCTTGAATGGTGTTCTTGAAATTGGCCTTCGTTCTTGAGTTAAGTTGAGATTGAGGAGTTCCTTGAGGTTAAAATATTGTTTCCTTGAGTTTTTTGAGTTAGATTCTTGTGTATACATATTGGGTATCTGAATCTAAAGGGAATTTGAGAAAAAAAAATCGAGTCTAGGCAAATTGGAGTTAGAAAATGAAGAAGGAACAAGTTGGGCAGAAACTGGGTACCAGGTCCGCGTCGTGGACCTGTTCCTCAGAAGTGTAATTTTCCATTTGCGTTGCGGCGAGGTCACGAACCTCTCTGCCTCAAAAGTTATTTTCGCGACCAAAATTTAAATACACCTCCGCGTCGCGGACTAGTTTACAAGCAGTGATTTCTTGATCATTTCTCATGTTTAGCTATCTAAAATCATTCATAAACATCATGAGATCTTTCCTATCAAAAATCACAATCCTTGAATCCATAATTCAATTCAAGGAAAGTTAAGAGTCAGGTCAAGAGAAGTTAAGAGTTAAGTCAAGAGAAGTCAAAAGTCAAGTTAAGAGAAGTTCATAAAGTTTTCCAAAAGTCTTTTACAACCATTTTAACTTTGTTTTAATACTTGATTTTTGAGTTAAGTAAAGAATAAAGTTTGAAGTGCATTTCTTCAAAAAAGTATATCGGGACTATATATTACCAAAGAGGAATGTTTTCGCATTTAAACAAGAAAGAAAACTGAGATTTCCAAAAGAGCCTTTTATCTAGTTTTCAGTAAAGAGTAAGAGTAAAGTTCATTCTTCAAAGATTATTCGGGAACTAAGTATTCCCAAGAGTTAAAAATATTTTCACATTTGAGAAAGAAAGGAGACTGAGATTTCCAAGAGAGCTTTTAAGCTATGTTTTTGAGTAATTATCTCAAACCAAAGAAAGAGTTTTGATTTTACAAACATATGAGCTAAGTATATTTTGGGAGTAGTATTGAGCACCGATATGGGGACGAACTTGAGTTCAGATAACTCACGTCTCCATAAATCATGTAGCCATCATGGGTAGTAAAGGATCATACTTTTTAGATGACTCCTTAAGATGCTTTTAGCATAGACTAGTGGATCCACTTAGTTAAGCGTTCTATATGACGGCAAAGTATAGGACAGTTCTGGCAGCGTGGGCAAGACGTTGTATCACAACTTAGGCTCATAGTGGTGGTTGTCGATTAGAGAAACTCCCACAAAAACGATATTACTTTATTATATGAGTAAAGTTGAGTTTGTTATTGCATTTCTTTTAACGAACTAAGTTGTTTTCTATTGTTTTACAAGCTTTATATATATTGCATATATTTACTACTTTATATTGAGTTAAGTTATTCAGGAGTTGAGTAAAGCCAAGGTAAGTGTTTCTTTTAGATTCTTTTCAAGCCTATGTTGTGTTTAGCATTCCAACTCGCATACTCGTATATTTAATGTACTGATGCCAGTTGGCCTGCATCTTATTATAATGTAGACGCAGGTAATCAGGATTAGCATCCAGCGCCTCGTTGATCCAGTTGAGCACTCATAGATAGTTGGTGAGCCTCCTACCTTTTCGGAGGATCCTTTTTATTGCTTTCAGTATTTTTGTTCATTAGGATGTCGTGGGTCTTGTCCTGACGCCCATCTCAGTTATATAGAGGCTTCATAGACAGAGTCAGTGATGTTAGTTCATGAGTCTTTTCTTTTCCTTTTTAGTTAAGTTGAGACTTGAGTTGCCACTTTGGTAGTGAGTGTTATTATAATACATTCTAAGTTATATTTTGAGCAGTTCAGTTTACTTGTTTTAAAAGTATTTATCTTGAGTAAAGTCTTTCGCAGAGTAAGTAAGCCAGGCCAAGGGTTCGTTTGTGGCCAGTAATGGTTCTCGAGTGCCGGCCACGTCCAGTGTGTAGGCTCGGGGAGTGACAAACTTGGTATCAGAGCACAGAGTTCAAGAGTCTTAGGGAGTCAATGAAGCCATGTCTGTAGCGTCCTAGTTATTGGTGTGAAGTGCGCCACATCTATAATTAGGAGGCTGCAACATTTAGGAAGTTCCTTCACTTCTTTCATACTCATTTCTTGTGTTAGAGTTTTAAATCTAAAAAGTTTCTTTCTAACTCGTGCTTACGCATATCCGATTGTGAGTTGAACTATTTTGAGAGTGCTTTCATGGGGCGTTTCTTTCCCCGTGAGCTAAGAGAAGCAATTAAATGGTTCCCGAGATGAGGAGTAGGATGAGTTTATTCGTTGTTGGGTTGTCTCGTTTGTCAAATAAGGAAAGTAAGGCAGCCATGCTAATATGTGACATGGACATAGCAAGACTGATGATCTATGTGCAACAAGTTGAGAAGGACCAGCTGAAGGATAAAGAAGAGTTTGAGAATAAGAAGGCTAAGACACCAAGGAATGAATCCGGGTAGCAAAAGAGTTATGCAAACTGGTCTTCTTTCCAACATAAGTAGAAAGGACCTGCTCCATCATTTGCTAGTGCACCTGCACCAAGGAACAAATGTGAGTAAAATAGTCAGAATTCTCAGAACTTCAGAGGTAGACCTACACATTCGCAAGGTAGTAAGGCACAAGTGGGTACTAAGACTTCTGTTTGTGCTAAGTGTGGTAGGATCCACTCAGGGATGTGTCGTAATGACTCCACTAGTTGCTTCAAGTGTGGCCAGAACGGTCATTTTATGAGAGAGTGTCCTAAGAGCAGACAGAGTAATGGTAATGGGGGCAATAGAGCCTAGTTTTCTTCAGTTGCTCCATCAGATAGAGCTGCATTTAGATGAGCTATTTCAAGGGGAGGCAGAGAAGGAAACCGTCTTTATGCTATCGCTAGTCGCCGAGAGCAAGAGGATTCGCCAGATGTTGTCACTGGTATGATCCAAGTCTTCAATTTTGATGTTTTTCCTAAGCAACTTCTTGATCCCTTCAGTGTTTCTACACCTGTTGGTGAGTTTATTATAGCAGAAAGAGTCTATCGTGATTGTCCCGTTTCCATCAATCACAAGAGTACCATGGCTGATTAGTTGAGTTAGACATGGTAGCGTTTAATGTCATTCTAGGTATGGACTGGCTTCATGCCTGTTATGCATCAATAGATTGTAGAACTCGAGTAGTCAAGTTCCAGTTTCCAGTGAACCAGTTATAGAGTTGAAGAGTAGTTCAACAGTGCCTAAGGGTCGTTTTATTTCATACCTTAAGGCGAGAAAGTTAGTTTCCAAGGGGTGTGTCTATTACTTAGTCCAAGTTAATGACTTTAGTGTTACGATACCTCTTATTCAGTCAGTTTCAGTAGTAAGAGAGTTTCCAGAAGTTTTTCCTGGTGATCTTCCTGGAGTCCCTCCTGAGAGAGAAATAGACTTCGGTTTAGACATTCTTCCAGATATTCATCCCATATCTATTCCGCCATATAGAATGGCCCCAATAGAGTTGAAAGAGCTTAAATAGCAGTTAAAAGATCTTTTAGAGAAAGGTTTCATTCGACCAAGTATCTCACCTTGGGGTGCTCCGGTCCCATTTGTGAGAAAGAAAGATTGTTCCCTTAGGATGTGTATAGATTACCATCAGTTGAACAAGGTTACCATCATGAATAAGTATCCTTTTCCGAGAATTGATGATCTTTTTAATCAGCTTTAGGGTGCTACTCGTTTCTCTAAGATAGACCTCAGGTCTGGCTACCATCAGTTATGAGTAAGGGAATGTCATATTCCAAAGACAACATTCAGGACCCGTTATGGTCATTTTGAGTTTCTGGTCAAGTTGTTTGGTTTGACCAATGCACTTGTAGTATTCATGGACCTTATGAATAGAGTATTCAAGCCTTATTTAGATATGTTTGTTATCGTGTTCATTGATGACATAATAATCTATTCAAGGAATGAAGAAGATCATGCTAGTCATCTCAGAATAGTTCTCCAGACTCTAAAAGATAGAGAGTTGTATGTCAAGTTCTCTAAGTGTGAGTTTTGTCTTGAGTCTGTGGCATTCTTAGATCACATTGTGTCTGGAGAGGGAATTAAAGTTTCTACTCAGAAAATAAAGGTAGTGTAGAATTGGCCTAGACCTACATCTCCAACTGATATTAGGAGTTTCTTAGGGTTGGCTGGATATTATAGAAGGTATGCCGAGGGATTTTCATCTATTTCATCTCCTTTGACCAAGTTGACTCAGAAAATAGTGAAGTTTCAATGGTCTTAAGCTTGTGAGAAAAGCTTTCGGGAATTGAAAAGGAGGTTCACTACTGCCCCAGTTTTGACCTTACCAGAAGGTACTCAAGGTTTTGTGGTGTATTGTGATGCAACTAGAGTTGGTTTGGGTTGTGTACTAATGCAAAATGGCAAATTTATAGCTTATGCCTCCATACAGTTGAAGGTTCATGAGAAGAATTACCCAACCCATGATCTGGAGTTGGCTACCGTAGTATTTGCTTTGAAAATATGGCATCATTATCTTTATGGTGTTCATGTGGATGTGTTCACCAATCACAAGAGTCTTCAATATGTGTTTAGTCAGAAATAGCTTAATCTCAAACAGAGGAGGTGGTTAGAATTACTCAAGGATTATGACATGAGTATTCTTTATCACCCAGGTAAGGCTAATGTTGTTGCTGATGCCTTGAGCAAGTTATTTATGGGTAGTACCGTCCATTTTGAGGAAGATAAGAAAGAGTTAGTAAAAGAGGTGCATAGACTTGCACGACTAATGGATTCCATAAAAGGAGGAGTAGTGGTGATGAATAGGGCTGAATCATCATTAGTGTCAGAAGTAAAAGAGAAGCAAGACCAAGATCCTTTATTGCTTGAATTAAAGGCAAGTGTTCATAGGCAAAAAGTGATATCTTTGAACAAGGGGGAGATGGTGATTTGAGATATCAAGGTAGATTGTGTGATTAATTTCAAGGGTAAATGGGATGATCACATATCTCTCATTGAATTTACGTACAACAATAGTTACCACTCTAGCATCCAAATGGCTCTTTATGGAAGAAGATGCAGATATCCTATTGAATGGTTTTAGATTGGTGAAGCTGGGTTGATAGGACCAGACTTAGTTCATCAAGCTATGGAGAAAATGAAAGTCATTCAAGAGAGGTTGAAAACAGTGTAAAGTCGTCAGAAATCCTACACTGATGTTAGGAGAAGGGAGTTAGAGTTTGAAGTAGATGATTGGGTATACTTGAAAGTTTCACCCATGAAAGGTGTTTTGCGATTTAGTAAGAAGGGGAAGCTTAGTCCCAGGTATATTGGCCCTTACAGAATATCAAAAAGGGTAGCTAATGTAGCTTATGAATTGGAGCTACCACAAGAGTTAGCCGCAGTTCATCTGGGTTTTTTCACATCTCCATGTTGGAAAATTGTATGGGCGATCCTTCATTGATCATATCAACTGAAGATATTGGGATCAAGGATAGCTTATCTTATGAAGAGATTCCGGTTCAGATTCTAGATCGCCAAGTTCGCAAGTTGAGGACTAAGGAAGTAATATCAGTCAAAGTTCTGTGGAGGAATCAGTTTGTTGAGGAAGCTACTTGAGGAAGTTGAGGAAGTTATGAAGAAGAGATATCGACATCTCTTCGAATCCGGAGAAATTCCAAATTTAGGTACTAATCCTTTTCTTGGCTTTTATTTATAAGAATAACATGGTGTAATTGCATTGAATGTTAAATGTTACACCCTTAGCCTACTAAGAGTAATATAATTTGAGGACGAATGTTCCCAAGGGGGAGATATTGTAACATCTCGCAAATTGAAAGAACTAGAAAGATCTGGAATTAGAAAGAGTGATTTTTGGAAATAATAAAAAATCAGGAAAATTGGTTAAGTTAAGTTTGAGTTTTTATGGTCAACTTCAAACGACCAGAACTCCTATATCAGGATGAGTTAGGTGTGTTTCCAGATATCGTAGGAAATATCTTGGTATAATCTTTCCAACGCCGCTGAGTTTGCTCGATTCCGAGTTCGTATGAGTGAGCAATTCCCATTTGAATTTGGGTTGTTTAAAGAAGGAAAGTCCAATCCGAATTTTAGAAGACATTATGGTCTTTTCACCACCCAATTAATTAATTTCATTTTTGGTAATTAAGTTGGGGTCTAAACTGATTGGATTTAGTTTACGCTTTTGAGAAACAAGTTAGGATTTTGAGAGAAGAGAAAAGAAGAGGAGAAAAGAGGAGAAGGAACAAGGAATCATCAAGTTCTTGAAGCTAGGCTCGTGGATTTCGTCAAGGGGTGATGATCCCTACGAGGTATGTGAGTCTTTCATAGTGCTGGGTTCGGTCATCCATACGCCAATCATGTTATTTCAGCGAAGTTTGTTCTAGAAAGTTGAAAGTTGATGAATCTTGAATGGTGTTCTTGAAATTGGCCTTCGTTCTTGAGTTAGGTTGAGATTGAGGAGTTCCTTGAGGTTAAAATGTTGTTTCCTTGAGTTATTTGAGTTAAATTCTTGTGTATACATACTAGGTATCTGAATCTAAAGGGAATTTGAGAAAAAGAATCGAGTTTAGGCGAATTGGGGTTAGAAAATGAGGAAGGAACAAGTTGGGCAGAAATTGGGTACCAGGTCCGCGACGCGGACCTGTTCCTCAGAAGTGTAATTTTCCCTTCGCGTCGTAGCGAGGTTACGGACCTCTCTGCCCCAAAATTTATTTTCGCGACAAAATTTAAATACATCTCCGCATCGCGGACTAGTTTCCAGGCAGTGATTTCTTGATAATTTCTCAAGTTAAGCTATCTAAAATCATTCCTAAACATCATGAGATCTTTCCTATCACAAATCACAATCCTTGAATCCATAATTTAATTCAAGGAAAGTTAAAAGTCAAGTCAAGAGAAGTTAAGAGTCAAGTCAAGAGAAGTTAAGAGTCAAGTCAAGAGAAGTCAAGAGTCAAGTTAAGAGAAGTTCATAAAGTTTTCCAAAAGTCTTTTACAAACTTTTTAACTTTGTTTTAAGACTTCAGTTTTGAGTTGAGTAAAGAGTAAAGTTTGAAGTGCATTTCTTCAAATGAGTATATCTGGACTATGTATTCCCAAATAGGAAATGTTTTCACATTTAAGCAATAAAGGAAACTGAGAATTTTAAAAAAGCTTTTGAGCTAGTTTCAGTAAAGAGTAAGAGTAAAGTTCATTCTTCAAAGATTATTCGGGAAATAAGTATTCCCAAGAGTTAAAAATGTTTTCACATTTGAGCAAGAAAGGAAACTGAGATTTCCAAGAGAGCTTTTAAGCTAAGTTTTTGAGTAATTATCTCAAACCAAAGAAAGTGTTTTGTTTTTACAAACATATGAGCTAAGTATGTTTTGGGAGTAGTATTGAGCACCGATATGGGGACGCGCTTGAGTTCAGATAACTCACCTCTCCATAAACCTTGTAGCCATCATGGGTAGTAAAGGGTCATACTTTTTAGATGACTCTTTAAGATGCTTTTAGCATAGACTAGTGGATCCACTTAGTTAAACGTTCTATATGATGGCAAAGTTTAGGACAGTTCTGGCAGTGTGGGCAAGACGATGTATCACCACTTAGGCCCATAGTGGTGGTTGTCGGTTAGAGAAAGTCCCACATAAACTATATTACTTTATTATATGAGTAAAGTTGAGTTTGTTACTGCCTTTTATTTAACTAACTAAGTTGTTTTCTACTGTTTTACAAGCTTTATATATATTGCATATGTTTACTGCTTTATATTGAGTTAAGTTATTCAGGAGTTGAGTAAAGCCAAGGTAAGTGTTTCTTTTAGATTCTTTTCAAGCCTATGTTGTGTTTAGCAATCCAACTCACATACTCGTACATTCAATGTACTGATGCCAATTGACCTGCATCTTATTATGATGCAGACGCAGGTAATCAGGATCAATATCCAGCGCCTCATTGATCCAGTTGAGCACTCAGAGTCAGTTGGTGAGCCTCCTAATTTTTCGGAGGATCCTTATTATTACTTTCAATATTTTAGTTCATTAGGATGTCGTGGATCTTGTCTCGACGTCCATCTCAGTTATTTAGAGGCTTCATAGACAGAGTCAGTGATGTTAGTTCATGAGTCTTTTCTTTCCTTTTCAGTTAAGTTGAGACTTTTGTTGCCATTTTGGCAGTGAATGTTATTATAATACATTCTAAGTTATATTTTGAGCAGTTCAGTTTACTTGTTTTAAAAATGTTTATCTTGAGTAAAGTCTTCTACTGAGTAAGTAAGCCAGACCAAGGATTTGCTTGGGGCAAGCAATGGTTCTCGAGTGCCGGCCACGTCCAGGGTGTAGGCTCGAGGCATGGCAATATGGCCCTCTTAAGCCATTTTGAATTTAAAAAAGAGAGCAAGAAGGTCGTTGCGACCACCATTTATCTGGTGAAAAAGTATTTCTCGAAGGCAATAACCGATTAGTGATGGTTAGCCATGGTTGCTTCAATAGTAGGAGGAGGAAGGTTTTTGGTGCTCATAGATATATTTATACTAGATCGTGCGTTGCACGTTTATCCCAAAATACTTCATATAAATTTTGTATTGCAAGATTCATTATTTTTTCGATAGGAACTACATATATCTTCCTAATAAAAAGAATATACCTTTAACTATAAAATTGACTAAAAGTGCATAAAGTAAAAATAACTAACTATCACACAAATTCAATATTCAAATGTCGGGAAAATGTACAAGTACCCCTCTAGACTATGACCGAAATCTCAGAGACACACCTTAACTAAACTAAGGTCCTATTACCCCCTGAACCTATTTTTTTTGTAATTTTTTGCACCTTTTTTGCTTACGTGGCATCCAAATATATCTCACGTGCCTCAATTGCGTGGAGTCACAGAGTGTGCCACATAAGACAAAAGGTGTACAAAATTATAAAAATAAATAAATTCAGGGGGTAATAGGACCTTAGTTTAGTTAAGGTGTGTCTCTGAGATTTTAGTCATAGTCTAGGGGGGTACTTGTGTCTTATCCCTTCAAACATGGATACTAAAATACAACATGCTAGGCTAATGTATACAAAGCAACAAACCATGGTAAATTCTCAATAATAATAACAACACAACAATAGAAATTTGTACAATAACAACAAACAAGAAACATAAATGTTAAACTAAACAAATAAAAAGAGATAAGAGAAGATCGGGCATAGAGATTTTCTCATGTTTTCTTTCCAATTGGTTTAAGTTTGTATATTATGTTGTCAAATGCCATTATTTATAGGATAGCATTGAGGAACACAAAGATTTGTAATAAATATGATATTAATCCATTTGAGATTATCGATGAGAGATGAGAGTAAAAAACATAATGAATATAATTAGTGAAGATAACATTGAGGAACACAAAGAGTTGTCATAAATATAATATTAATCCATTTGAGATTATCTCATGAATATAATTAGTGAGAGTTACATATGTTTACATAATGAAGAGTTAGTGGTAATTTATTGTAATGACTCGAAAAATTATAGGTTGAACTAGAGCCTAAACTTGAGGGTTAACGTTAAGGGTTAAGGGCAAGGGATAAGGGTTTTGGGTGTAGGCCATGGTGAGGGTCCAAGGCTGCCTACAAACTAGGCCTAGCCACTGCCTACCAAGACCACAAAGGTTTTCACAACCCGTGGTGGCCACCACGAGTCATGGTGCCACCCGTGGTTGGCATGGCAGTGAACCCTAAAAAGGTGCCAAGCCAAGGCACTACTTCAAGACTCGTGGTCATGACCACGGGCTGTGGGAAGGCTCGTGGGGTTGCCTTAGCTTAATGGGAGTTGGTGGATGATGAAGGAGCTACTGGTTAAAGGACCACGGGCGCCACCACAAGCCATGGTTCCTTGACGAGCCATGGGGGAGTGATCGCGAAGATCACTTAGGCGTGTGGAGGCAAGGCTTGAAATGCCTTGACACTGCCTCAAGACCACGACCTCAACCATGACTCGTGGTCTTGACCACGGATCGTGGGAGGTCTCCTGGACTTGCCTTAGGCCCTTGAAGGCTTGGCAAGTTAGAGAGGCACACTGCCTAATGGACCAGGGGCACCACCACGAGTCGTGGTGCCCCTCACGACCCGTCAAAATGGGCGTGGTCCCTGACAGGGCTGCCAAAGTTGAGGGGTTTTGAGTAATTTCCCTTTTATTAATTATTAGGAGGGTTTATTTTAAATTGTTTTATATCACTAGTATATAGTTTTAAGTCTTAAAACAAGTCATTTACACCTTATTTCCCCAAATCAAATCAAAGAGTTCTTCCTCTCAATTATTCTCTGTCTAGAAGTTCCCAAGGAAGAACAAGAAGATGTGGGAGCTAGGGTTTGTGGATTCAAGGTATTTCTTCCTCAAATTTCACGGGGATTCAATAGCAAGGTATCACAGTCTTCATCGTTGACTTAGTTTCATTCAAGGAGCCAATTTCAAAGTGGATTTCAAATCCCCAATGTTTCCCCAAAAACCCTAGTTTTCAATCTTGGCATGGGTTCGATTCCAAACGATATTCAAAGGGTTTATTGCATTGACTTATGAATGAATTGTGGTTTTAAATATGAATTAAGATGATTTCTTCCTAGAACCCATGTTTTTCCCCAAATTCTTAAGTGGTGAATTGAGATTGGGAATTGGTTGATTATGTAAGTATGTTGAATTGTTAATGTTTCTATTGGATTAGTTATTGAATCATGTCAATTTCCTTATCTATTGTAGTATCTTAGATTTATGGGTTGATGTTGGTTCATAGCCCTAAGGGGCAATTTCATAAAGGATTATGTATGATTATGATGTGAAGTATATGTGTGTGATCTCAATGAAAGTGTTATGATCATGTTTAGAATGTATATGTGTTATGATTGAATGTTATTTCTCAAGTTACACCTATGAATGATGAGGCTATATGTGAATGGTGATTCTCACATACACACACTCATGAATGACTAATGAATGAAGTTTCTATGATTATGTTAATGATGATGGGTTGATTGAAAGGCTACTCTCAATTGTACTCTAATGAATGATAATGACATGTTGTGAAAGGACTTTCTCACAATATGGGTGTCACGACCCAAGCCTAGGGCCTAAACGTGACCGGCGAATGGGGAACCCGAAGGAACCCCAAACAAGCCTCATAGCGTATCATTACACATCCTTGGTCGCGGAAGCAATTAAATGACCATGAGCAATAAG
>JAJOOF010004380.1:0-22851 GCA_029582545.1 Solanum lignicaule | reverse complement strand
GGTGAAAAAATAAGAGTTTTGAAATGCTTACAAGTTGATCTGAGTTTCAAGAATGTTTTTAATGGAAGAAATGAAAGCAAATGCTCTAATACATCTTCTGGTAATCGACTCCATATTTTGGGATCCATTTGATTTGATTGTATCATTTTCTTGTTTTCCATTGTTAGTGAATATCTGTTGTAGTTCATTTTTGTCGTAATGCTCTGTTTTTATGAAGAACAAATTTGAAGTTCTTGTGATTTGGTAAGCAACTCGTTTTGGATTTTGACAATTTTGTGACGTGATTTTCGAGGTGCTAAACAAGATAACTAGAAGTTTTAGAACACAAATGGACAATTAATAAATGACATAATACATGAATAACGTGTAATTTAACTTGGCTTTATTTAATATTTATGTCAAGATATATGATTTATTTGATGTTTTATGTGGCAATTCATGTTTTATGTGTATTATACTATGAACAATATGTGTATCTAATATTTGATTTTATACAAATTTAAGTATCTAGCTCTGTGTATCAAATCAAATGTATTATCTCATTGATTAATAAATTCTCCATTTTAACGTGACTGTCCCCCTTTCTTTTTTAATCTAAAAATAATTATGTCTTTTTATGATTTTTATTTTTAATTTTGTATGTGGGGTGACATAGATATAGACTACTATGTTAGTTTGAATTTTTTTTTCTTAATCTTTTTCTAGTTTGTTTTAAAAAAAAAAATCTATTTGTTTTGAAAACTTTTTAATTTTGTTTTTTTGATATGATATGTTTAGTATTAGGGATAAGCGTTGAAAAATACCTCAACTTTGATCGGATTTGCTGTTGCGATACTAAACTTTCATAAGGACCTATTACCTCCCTAGACTATTTAATACCGTATTTTTTTACCCTCTGAACTATTTAATAGTGTATTTTAAAGGTATATATGTGTCCACGTGGACACATTACTATTTATAATTTTACATTATTTTTTATTTCCACGTGGGCAAATATATATATTTAAAATATGGTATTAAATAGTTTAGGAAGGTAATAGGTCCTCATGAAAGTTTAGAATCGCAACAGCAAATCCGACCAAAGTTGGGGTATTTTTCAGACCCTTATCCCTTAATATTATAAAAATAAATGACATTTTGGTACATTATTATTAGAAGATCAAAAAGCTTTTATTATTTTCTTAAATATCGTATTAAATTTAAAACAGATTACTAAATTAAAGTAAAAAAATATGCATATCTTTAATATAGGACAATAAAATTTTAAAAATTCTTTTATTTTCCTAAACTTCGTAAAATCATAAACAAATTAAAAGATGAAATTTATTTTTAGTTTAATAATTGATACAGATGCTGGTTAGTATTTTTTTCAATTGTAAAGGGAAGTTGAAGTTGACTTGAAGATTGAAAATGAAAGTGTGAAATGATGATGCCAAAGTTCGATAAATTTGAACAGATCACATCGACCATTTGTCTGATTTTGACCACCTAAAATTTTATAATTTTATTTCATTTATGTGATCAAATATTGAATAGGAAAAAGGGCAAAATAACAGTTATTGCAGGACAAATAGGTTGTGATCCTTGCTGTACCTATTGGAAAAATAAATAAATTAGCTATTTATTACGTAAATATAAAAATAAAAGATATTCAGCTTAAATTATTAAAAAAATCACAAACTGTAACAACTAAATTAAAGTAAAAAAATCACAAGCTATAACATGATTATTCTAAGTTCACTTCATATAAAATTTAAGTTAGTAGGAAAATCTTAATAGCTCAAATAATTGATTATTTAAATTTTTATTTTGTTAATGACGATTCAATTCTTCACCTCATATCTTCTCCTCGTTTTTCCTTTCCTTACCCCTGATTTTAGTTTTTAATATCAGTAGATAATTTATGTTGTTTTTTTTAAGCATTTGAGACTAGAAGAGTAAAAGAAAGACAAAACAGAAGTGATAGGGGACCAACATGGATTGTGATATAATGGTGAAATTGTTTCATTCTTAATTAAAGGTCTCGGATTCAAGTCCTGAATATAGAGAAAATCTTGTTGAGAGTGTCACTTCGGAATGGAACCTATTATACGCGATTTAGATTTAGTTAATATATGCAATATATTTGTTTATATAAAAAAAACATATAATTTTAGTGACATTAGTATGTGATGCAATGATTGAGGTGTTTCTTCCTTTTAATTTGAATAGAGAATACTATTCTCGAATTTAAATAATCGATTTTTAATGTGAATATTAAACATCAATGAAAAAAAAAATGCTCATTATTTTGGCCGGCCTATGTTATTTATGGCTAGATTCGGTATTTTCTGACTTAGACCATATTTTTAAAATTTTGCTATTTAAAGAAAAAATTAGTACTCAAATGTGTTCATAAATTTCACAGAGACTGTACCAAACAAAAAGAAAAATCATAGGGAGGAGTAATATCTATTTTTTATATAGGGAGGAATGGAAAAAGACAAAATTAAATAGGGTGCAATTTTTCTACCCACTTTGCTCAACATGTATTGGTACCCAGACGTTACTGTATAATCATATTACAATAGGATAATTGCGTGTGCAACTCCATATAAATTTAACTATTTATTTATGTATATTCAAAATTAGAGCACATAAATGTCAAATAAATTCAGATTAAAAGATATATTTATCAAACTAAACTAAGAACATTTTCTTATCAGAATCGATATTACAAATACAAATAAAATTTAAATTTATAACATCGATTCACGTTATCTCAGTTTGCTTATTTTTAACTATTAAAGTTCCGTTTGATACGGCGTATAAAAATAATATTGATACTTAATTTTTAGTAGCATATATAATGTTTGGTTGTAAATTTACGTTTGATATAATTGATATATGTTTTAGTCATATATTTTATTTGATGATACTATTTTTATATATAATAAACTAAGGCATTAACAATACATGAGTTTATTCCTGATAATACATCCTATTTATTTAATTTATACATAAAAAAACAAACAAACAATAGAAAATAATATTAGCATAACTAATATTTTTATGTTTCTTTTTACTTGTCATGTTTTGTTTTAGAAAAGTGAATTTGACTAATTTTCGAAACTTGGAGTAGATTAATTTAATATTTAAAATTTACATGTTGGATATTCGAAAATTATACAAAAAATACTATAAATTATAATCATTCTCATATAAATATGATAAAAATATATCTGTAGAAGTTAGTTGAACTTTATAAAGTTTGACTCTCGAAAGACAAAACATATGTCCGTAGCTTTGTGCTTTCTCGCGCCTGAAGAAATGAACAAAAGAATATGGATAAAAGCAAAAGAGGAAGCTAGCATAAATCCTTTTTTCCCCTAATAATTTCTTTTTATTTAACCATATGATATTCTAGATATATATTAACTTGACTAGTTTGAGTTCACATCGTGTTAGTATCCCATATTGAGCATGGATTTGGTAATTTGTTTTCTAATATAGTCTCGAACCATCTTTACTTTATGAGTTAATTTTTAGTATTGACTATTGAGTTAAGTTTAAAATCTACTCTTTTATTATAAATTATAATATCATAATTAGTCTTCATCTCATTAGTTAGTTTTTAAAAATTAAGTTAAATTCGAGATCCATTTTCCTTTTAACATCGTGAATAAACTCATTTAGGGATATATATTATTTACTACAAAAAATATTGTTTTTCATCCCTAAAATAGAACTCGAGATTTTGGGATATAAGTGATGGATTCCAACCATCATAACCAATTAATTGTTAATAAATAAAATGAAGCCGAAGCTATGTGAGGAAGATATAGATAGACAAACAAGTATAATGAGCATGCAATTTTTAGTTAATCTATGCCATATCTTTGTTTATATATATATATATAACATAAAATTTTAGTAACATCAAAGTATGTGATGGTTGTTTCTCCCTTTTAATTTTAATAGAGAGTGATACTCTCGAATGAGTCTGATGCATCGCAAATTTAAATTAATCAAATTTTAATGTGAATATTGAACATTAAATATAAAATAAAAAAATATTTTAAATGCTTATTATATTGGCCGGCCTATGCTATTTAGGGCTAGATTGAGTATTTTCTGATTAAGACCATATTCTTTAAATTTTGCAATTTAAAGAAAAAAATAGTCAAATGTGTTCATAAATTTCATAGGGGTTGTACCAAACATAAAGAAAAATCACAAGGAGGAGGAGTAATATAGTAATTTAAAAGGAGAAATGGGAAAAGACAAAATTAAATAGGGTGCAGTTTTTCTACCCAGTTTTTTTCAACATATATTGGTACCACACGCATACGATTTAAAGTTATGTTTGATAGGACAATTCCGTTTCTACTCATTTAATTTTATATAAATTTAGCTATTTATTTGTGTACATTCAAAGTTGAAGGATATAAGTGTCAATTGAACCCAAATTGAAAAATATATTTATGTATGTATCAAATATTAATACTTTCAAACTAACTTTTCTTTTGTGATACATATATCATATATGTCATAATTGGAGTTGCACAAATGCATGTTCCCAAGAGTGTGTCGACCAGCGCCGTTTTGTTGGAAAATTACATTATATAAATATATAAAAAGATTTATTATATATATAATGTAATATACTATGTGTTGAATTCTCTTTATATCTTTATATATTTAATAAAAAATTTACTTCCGCCGCATTTCTTAAACATCTCTCGAAAGCTAATTTGTTAAAGATATATCTTCCTATTTGTTTACTCCAATTAGGAAAAATAACACAATTTTAGCTTAGCTGCACGGAACATGTTCATGCTTTGATAAACATCCAATTCTAAACTTGGACAAACAAATAACAATACGTGGTCTTTTAGATACATATGGGGATGTAGCTCAGATGGTAGAGCGCTCGCTTAGCATGCGAGAGGTACGGGGATCGATACCCCGCATCTCCACTTTTTTTTATCTCGGATGTGAGCTTCCGTTTTATCCACCCTGAATACTTTTTTGATCTCGGATGTGAGCTTTCGTTTTATCCACCTTGAATACTTTTTTGATCTCGGATGTGAGCTTCTGTTTTATCCACCCTGCTACAATACAATGCGAGAGATCATCATTAATATCCCGGTCTCATTGGATTATGGACCCAATTAGATAAATTTTCACTTATATAATTTCAATTGTATAATTATATCAAACATAACTTTAAATTTCAAATAATGTTTTTCAATTTGATTTCAAGCATTTTTAAAAAATAAATATCATCAATTCATGTCCAACCACCTACTTATAAACTCTCTTGATGTTGTATATTTGAAATTGGTTGTAGCTACCTCAAAACTACACAATGATTATAAGAGCACATTTTTACTAAACACCTCTTTTTAAGTATAAATACCCAATTTTCCTTCATAAATGAATGTTAGATGAAAGTTGGGGAGCTAATCAAAGACGATACTCAACACAATAATAGTAAGAAATTAACGAGTACGTAGTGCTAACAACTTTCGATCCACGGATAAGGGCAATTTTCGTATTTTAACAAAGTGTGTGCTGTATGAAAATCGTGAGGGCTTGAGTCAAAGAGAATTATATTATACCATGTTTAGAGTATATATCGTCATACTAATGGTTCGATGAGACGAGTATGAAGATGACAGAGTGATGGGCATAAGGTCTAAATTGATAACTTTGTAGACGTTTTATTTAAAAATACATACACAAAAAAGAAGTTGGTAGGCTTGGGTCGCGATAAATACTCAATTGATATGGGTGATACAAAATTAATCTCCAAATTTACTTATGAACAGTAATGAGAAGTATTTCAAGAGGGAGATTGTTGCTGAACAAAATCCTAATTAATTGGTAGCTGAAAAAAAGAAGAAGCTACTAATTAAGAAACTCTTAATGATAACCAACTAAGTTTAATTCAAAATAAACAAATATCATCTTACCATGTTAAAAATATAATTGGACTTTTTTAGCCCAACAAATTAAAGTGATATCTCACCACAAGTAAAATTGCACTAATAATGGGGTCTCCTGCCTTCATTACCCAATCACACAGGCCATATCAAGTTGAATCTACTCATAAATTATATATGATTTTAAAATTTTAATTTAATTGGCTTTCTTTGTGTGTTGTTGGTCATTACTTTTAACAAGAAAAAATAATTAAACATGAAATTAAATTTTATGCAGAAGGTTACGTGAAACTCATGTTTGCTTTTATCTCTATATGATTCTTTCGTTGTTTAGTGAATGCTAAAATACAATTCATAAATATAGTTTTGTCTAATTCACATTTTATAAAATTTGAACTTATAACATCGAGTTCTGAAGATTCACATTCTATCAAACTAAATTAAGGACGCTTTCTTATCAGAATCGATACAACAAATACTAATAAATCATCCGTGTAGATTGCACCAAGCCACCAACATTAGGTTATTTGTGGTCTTATTGCAAATTTGGTTTCTTGTTTAATTAGCAAGACAAAAGAAGGAATTAATAATCAGGAAATAATCAACCACTAAATTTGAGCCACTGAATTAGAAAGTATATTTTAAAAAGTTCAGGATTTAAACATTTTTGCGTCACTAGTTTACGCAATATTTTCTTTTTTAATGGCTCCATTAGTTAAAAAGGACAAAACTCGACTATATCGCAAACCACAAGGATAAATGTGTGGCATTTTTGTATCAATAAGGGCATTGGTAATTTGATGAAACTCTCACCAACAAATAAAAATTTAGATTGTCAAACAACTGAAACTATTAAGATTTTTATACCCCATTTTTTACGAGAAGCAAAATATAAAAAATACAACTAAAGTTTAGGACTCAAAACGTGATAGCAGTAGACAATAATCCAAAATTGTACACTCATATTTCTTATAGGTTTTTGGCCACTATCCTCGTGGCTCGAGCACTGTGCTTTACCAGTGAGATTTTGAATATAAAAAGGCAAATAAAAAAAATAAAAAATCAGTCATTAGCTTAATTCTTAAAATGATTATTTTAATTATTCATTTACTTAATTATCATCATGCTGCCCATGTTATGCATTTTTGCCAACAAAGTCGTAGTTGAATTATTTAAAATACTTTTACCTTTTCTCTCAATTTTTTCTTTTGTCTTTGACATACTATAAGAAAAATTCTCCTAAAAATGTTTTTATCCTTTTAACACCATGAGTGGGCTAACTTTTCAATTTTTACAACCCTTTTACGAACATTTCAAGTTGAAAAAATCGTTTATACATTAAAGGAGGATTTTTCTTTATTATGTTGAATTTTGACCTATTACTATAGTAAAAGTGTAATATAAGCTAGTAGACTAAGATAACTTATTCAGTGAAATTTCATAAGTGAGTTGATGTAATATAATTAAAGGAGCAAGAACAACGATTGCGTATCTTATAATTGCAGCGAAATTTTTGATCGTACTGCCAAAAGAATCAATTCAAAGTCTTCTTTTGAATCATTAGGAAACAAAGCGTTTTACCACAAACTAGATACATTTTTTGATCTTGTTTTTGTGTTGTGAGAATTCTAATTTATTTTTCACACTTATCGTTCTCTGCTGAAAAATGAGATGGATTTATAAGAGAAGGTATAGTACCGTTATTTCATAACGATAGTAAACCTTCTCCTATCTTATCTAAAACTAAATAGGCCGAGTCAATCCACATAATCAATCCAAACCCAAATTAATTATCCAACAATTGATAACATAAGTAAATCTTACTTCTATCTCATGAAAATTGAAGCATTTCCTTAATTACTATCACCACACGACATTTTTTGTCAGCAAAGCAACTCTGCCAAACCTTGTCATTTGTCACATGCAAAACCTATAACTTACACCCTATATTCAAAAAATCTGCCATGAAGGAATCCTATTATTACAAGCATGGAATGACCATACTACCCTTGGACAAGAAAAAATAAATCAAAAGAAAAGGACAGTTAATTGGCCATCCACTGGGCATTTTGGTCATTTTGATCCACCACCTGCATCATGAGGTTTTTGTCTCCCTATTCTATAACTAGGGTCATTATCATTTTCAAACTATAATATCCATCCTGTGATATTTGACTAGATACCTCTCTAAAACTAAATATACCAACAACAATAATATTATATTATTATGTAATTTTATAAGTGAAGTTTAGAATGGTGTCTATTCCGTTTTATTTCTACTTTATGAAAATAGAAAGATTATTTTGATATTTGTCGACTTAAATAAAATATATTAAATTAAATATGAAATTAAAATAGATATATTACTAAGAAGTCATGCTAAATAAAAGAAAAAAGTAATATTAACAATAAATAATATGATAACGGAAGTAAAAGATCATAACAAAACAACAAACTAAAGAAAATTGAAGACTAGTATAGTATAAGAGTAATAGAAGTAATAATTTTAAATACTTTATGATATTTGACTCTTAGAACATCTTATTCAGGAAAAAAACAATTAAATGGTAGTAGTGTAAAATAGATTAAATAGAGTCCAAATATTTTTTCTTTTATGGAGTGCTATATATACAACAAAAGATTCCCTCAAGTCTTTGAAACCCCCACTAAATATGAACTAAACTATCTCACGATATTCTGAATCTAGCTCATATATAAAATGAGCGAATAATCCAACTCTTAAAACATATTTCATTTTTAGGTGGCAAAAAATGACATCAAAATGCCACTTTTTGCATTAAAACCATTTGAAAAAGATTTTTCAATAATTTTTTATTAGATATTCGCTATCTATTTAAGCTCGATTTAATATTACAAAATAAAACATGTGTAAACACCCATCCTTCCCCTAAAACAATAAAGAAATAGGGTTTGGGGGGGGGGGGGGGATGGAACAGGAAAACAGAGAATCTACAAACAGCTACTACTCTGCAACAACTTTTGCCCCCCTCCCATACTTTTTTCCTGTCCATAAACTATCTGTGCTACCATGTCAGTTTCTGGACAAATTATTAAAAAAAAATATCAAAATTGTTTGATTCACATATTAAATTATTTTGAGATTATATAATTAAAATTGAAATTAAATTTATACTAAATTTCATTGACATCTCAAATTTAATCGCGAAATATGATAAATTAAACTAAACAAAACAAAAGATATTTCATCTTATTCTACGTATCAAACGAGCGTTAAGTGAGTACTAGAGTAAACTAAAGAATAAAAGGTAAAAATATCAAATATGGACCATTCTACTTAAATCTTTAAACCCTATATCATTATCTATAGATTTTCAATAGTAATTCTTGAACCGTTAACAAGGACTTCTCCTTAGAAGTTGCTTTCATGACTAATTATATTACTAAAAACAATGCATGTAAAACAAAGTTTTCTGTTTTTATGGTAATTTCAATGTTTTATTCTCTTGTTTGTCTAGCCCTTTTCACTCTGCATTTTAATTGTCATTTTGTTGCTTGTCTTCTTTAATTTCTGTTCCTAAATTATTCTTCTGTTTCATTGGGCTTTATAAGACTTCTCTTAGGATTTTTCTTCCATGAGCTTTTCATTTTTTTTTGTAAATTTGTAATTTTATTGGAAGTTTCAAACTTGCTTTCCTTATTTGGATAAGAATCTTTTTGCCCATAGCAATTCTTGATCTGATCCAATATTGCATTTACTCTTTTGTCTTCAAATTTGGCTTTTTTCAGCTTTGTAGATAAAAGGGTACTATGAAAGATTTGAACTTTTGGAAGAATTGGACCTAAAGTAAGATTCTTGAAGTTGACAAAAGTGTGAAATTTTTGAAATTTTGTTGCTTTTTTGGAGA
Organism: Solanum lignicaule; assembly: GCA_029582545.1. NCBI lineage: Eukaryota > Viridiplantae > Streptophyta > Magnoliopsida > Solanales > Solanaceae > Solanum > Solanum lignicaule. The sequence goes on along the minus strand of JAJOOF010004380.1, from coordinate 13,037 downwards.
AGATGCTGTGTGCTTGTTCAGGTGAGCAATTCAAATTTGATGAACCACCACCAGAGTCTCCTGAGTCATTGGCCACAAGGGATTTTTCAGCTAGTGGTATTTCTTCAAGAAATGGAACAGTAGATTGGGATTCAAAACATGATGATGCACAAGTTGATGAAGTTGAATCAACTTTAAAAGAGGCACTTTCCTTGAACTATGAGGTAATAGCCTTAACACCCTTAAAACTTATTTAGCATTTGAGTTAAAGATACGAGTTGATTTCTCATATGGTCACTCAAGAATAGTTGGTATATGATAAAGTTACATTCTTTGTTGAAAAAAATTGAATTTGGTGATTTTCTGAGATAATAAATATTAGTTGAGTGACTAACAGATAGTTCATATAGCCGACTCTACCTTGTTTGGTATTGAGGCATAGTTGATTGATTGATGATTGATCGATTTGTTCACCCAATTTAGAAACATTGTCTCAAGGTTTATGTAAGTAGATTTGGCTCTTTTGTGGTTTGGGGTGCAGGAAGCAAGAGCTTTGTTGGGGAGGCTAGAATATCAAAGAGGGAATTTTGATGCTGCCCTTCAAGTGTTTCAAGGAATAGATATTAGAACCCTGTCATCGAGAATGTCTAAAGCCATTTCTGAGAGAACGAGGCCCTTAAAACCGCGTTCCAAAGGTGATATCGTGCCTGCTGGTGTAATGTCACTGCATTCTGTGAGTTTACTTCTTGAAGCAATTTTGCTTAAAGCAAAATCCTTAGAAGAGCTCAGCCGAATCAAAGGTAAAGCTGCTTCTCGTTATGTTATTTGGTATTTCTCCTTAATGTTATTTGGTTGTACTATGCTTAGCATCCAGAGTTGTCGAAGACTAAAAATGTATTGTCAATCTTAGTTCTGTATGCCATTGATAGATGAACTCAATGCTAATGGATTGAAGGGTGTGTTGTCTGCTTTTTGGTACTGATGTAGCTGCATATGATTTTTAACTCATCAGATGCTGCTAAGGAGTGCAAGATGATACTGGATGTTGTCGATTCAGCATTACCAAATGGAATACCAGATGGAATTTCTGAAGACTGCAAGTTATTGGAGATGTTTCATAAAGCACTCGAGTTACTTCCGAAGTTATGGATACAAGCAGGATATTTGGATGAAGCTGTGCTTGCATATCGAAGGGCGCTAATCAAGCCATGGAATTTAGATTCCCAAAGATTGGCCTGTATACAAAAAGACTTAGCCACCACTTTACTCTTTGGAGGCGTTGAAGTTGAGGTTCCTGCTCAATTTCAAGTGTGGGGTTCAACAGCCCCTAAAAGTAACTTGGAGGAAGCAATTCTCTTGTTGTTTGTCCTCATGAGCAAAATGCTAAATGGTCAAATAGAATGGGATTCTGAAGTCATGAGCCATTTAACATTTGTGCTGACAATTTCTAATAACTTTGAGTCTGTTGCAGATCATATTGAGCAGGTTATTCCTGGAGTTTATACCCGAGCAGAGAGGTGGTATCTACTTGCTCTTTGTTACAGTGCTGCAGGTCAGAATGATACGGCATTGAACCTTGTCAAGAAAATTTCTGGACGTTCGGAAGCCAACCAAGAACCTTATGTTCCATCTCTCTTGTTGGGAGCAAAGCTGTGTTCTCAGGATCTGCAGCAAGCTCACGGGGGGATAAATTTTGCTCGTGAAGTAATTAACTTGGCCAAAAATCAAGACGACCATTTCCTAGTTCAAGCTCATAAACTTCTTGGCGTCTGTTATGGAAATGCTGCAAGAGTTTCCCTTTCGGATTTTGAAAGAAATTTCTGCCAAAGAGAAGCATTTGCTGCCTTAAACTCAGCTTCAGTTTGCAAGGAGGATCCAGAAATTATGTTTAGTCTTGGATTAGAAAATGCCATCCAAAGAAATTTGACTCCAGCTTTTAATAATGTAATGCACTACTCAGAAATGTCGGCTGGAAGTACAGCAAAAGCTTGGAAGTTATTGGCTTTAGTCGTTTCTGCAGAACAGCGATTCAAAGATGCTGAAGCCATAGTTGATCTTGCTCTCGATGAGACTGGACAAATCGACCAAATGGAACATCTCAGATTAAAAGCTGTCCTTCAAATATCTCAACAACAGCCCAAGCAAGCCATAGAGACATACAGGATTCTGCTTTCTTTGATTCAAGCACAAAAGGAGTCCGCGGCAAATGATGAGGTACACAACTTTTTTTTCATACTTCCTCTAAGAAAGTTTTAAGTATTCATATTATTCTGACAATCTGATATATGAAATCCACACAATTTGATATGTGGAATAACTTTTTGTAAGGAGATTATATTGGAAATCATAAATTTTCTTTGTTTGGGCTGCAGGTAACTTCTCAGAGAAGATTAGAAGTTAAAGCATGGCTTGATTTAGCAGGATTATATACAGATCTTGAGTCGTGGCGTGATGCTGAAATATGTATAAACAGAGCCAAAGCAATTCAATTTTTCTGCCCGCGGAATTGGCATGCAACAGGTCTTAACATAACTGTGCAAAATATATACAATGTATTCCCTGTTGCTTTCTCAGTAACTAACAATGTTTCTTTAAATACTTTTAGGTGCATTATTTCAAGCTAAAGCAAGATATAAGGAAGCTCTTGTTGCCTTCTCAGTTTCTCTATCAATAGAACCAGATTTTATCCCCAGCATTGTTTCTACAGCTAAAGTCCTTATGAAGATGAGTAACAACGTAGCCCCTATTGCTAGAAGCTTTTTAATGAATGCTCTACGATTAGAACCAACGAACCATGAAGCGTGGTTTAGCCTTGGAATGCTTGCAAAGATGGAAGGATCAGTCCATCAAGCAGCAGATTTTTTCCAAGCTGCGCACGAGTTGAAGCTTTCTGCTCCAGTTCAAAGTTTTATCTGATAGTGACTACTAATTCAAGGCAGAAAATGAAAACTTGACTTCAGCCATACATCCAGTAGCAATTTGTTAATAGCGTAGACGTTTGTGACTGATTTAGGAAGTCTATCTGATTCTATATACTTCCCAACATGAACAGGATAGTACTACCTATCAATGTTGATGAACAACATCTCCGACAGGCTAATGGACATGCTACGGAAGTAGTATCAGTACTCATGGTATTTTGTATCAGTGTATATAACAATTAGTACATCTTTTTGCTGGCTTTTGGAGTAATATCTTGATCTCAGAGTTGTTTTGCTTCTGCTTACAAACAAGCACTGAACATTTTCATTGAAAGTACTCTTTGTTCTGTGTTTAGATAACTGCAATGACCCAATACAACATGATTGTAACTACGAACTCATACAAGTATATCTAAACGTTCACTATGTATTTCGTGCTTGTAAGTCTCGTCGTGCTCATTCTTGTTTCTTTTATGACACCTGAAAAATTCCTGGGGATCAACTAGTACATGGAAACTCGATGGATAATAGGCTTGTTCGTGCTAATTTGTAGGTATTTTGCTTTTACAGTATGTATACTGTACCACTATGATCATATGAAGTTGTTGAGTCTGAACCATCTTCATTGCATTAGAAAACATTTGAGTATTAGCTAATGTCTAAAGAGTCGTGAGTCTATTAGAAACCATCTCTCGACCTCCACAAGGTCTGTGTACATACTACCTTCTTCACACTACACATGTGAAATTACACTGCGTTTATTGTTGTTGTCGTCGTATTTTCTTCATTCTACTTCATTTTATTTGTAGTAAAAATTTTGAGCTAATTCAAAATTTGATTTTGGCTCTACAACATGTATACGACGTCGTAGTGCAGTGTTTTAAAAGACTGTGTTGGGACTCGCATCGGGGTTCCCTCTGGGGCGGGGCTATTGCAAAACGCACCGAGACTCATGTTTGGGATTTAGTTCTGTGAGACTTACGTTCTAAGTGCCCGAATGTACGTCCTGAACATGCTCAACGCCCAACTCTCGAGGCTCGCCTAATAAATCTTACATAATTATATGTTAAATTCCTTAGTTAACATACCTTTCAAATTGACCTAGTGGTTTGGGCTTGAGACTTCAATGTTGGAGGTCTCAAGTTCAAAACCCCTTACTTGCGATGACAAGGAGTTTGCTTTCTGGGTCAAACTCGTCAACATATGTGGTTCGCAAGCTATTACATAGGATTCGGATGTCAACGAGTTTGTCTTCCGGGTCGAGCTCATCAACATGTGTGGTTCGCAAGCTATTGCATAGGAGTCAGATGACAAGGTTTTTAGGTCGAGCATGTGTGGTTCGCGAGGAGTTGGAGTTGTGTGGTTTGCTGTTTGAAAAGGAGCCGGAGTTAAGATATTGGAGTTGATTTTTTTATTTTCTATGAGTTTCGTTAACCATGTTTCTTATTATTTTAAACGATTGATATATTTTTATAAATTTTTCTTATGAAGTAAAACGCACGCTCCCTTTTAAAACACTGATTAAAAGTACAAAAAGCATAGCAGTAAGTCCTACTTAAAAATAGCTCAAGCTTCAACTAAGCTGACCGGAGACGATGAGTAATCGGCCGTTAAACTCTCTCCGGTCAACCGAAACCCTAGAACTGGAAAGCGGACTTTCTCTAGTTCCACGAGTTAAGCTTCTCTTAACAGTCTACCGTGCTGACAAGTCCGTTAATCCGTTCGACGAATGGAAGTTCAAGCGATCACTGATCGATTACATGAAATCTTCATTCTTCATCACTGTTCCTGAAGAGGACCTACAAATCCGAAAATTCAAAGATCTTAACAAGCGCAAGCGCGAGGAGCCGGTGGCGCGCGGTCGCCTTTTTGTTCACGACTTAGGGTTTCTGTCGAAGGTGATTGGGGAAACTGAGGATGATGTGGAGAGAGCTGATAAGAAGTTTCTAGAATGGAGGAGAGGATTTGTGGAAAAATTGAATGGGATTGAGTTGAATTTGGAAGGTACGAAGTTTAAGTTGAATGTAGCTGTGCCGATGTCTGATGATTTTGAAGGAATGAAGAAGGAATGGGAAGAGATAATTGCTTTTGGTGCTCGTGGTTAGTAAAGATTTTATATGTTTTAGTATTTTGGATATAATGCAGTTGAATTATAATGCTGGTACACTTGCTTTTTGTTTATTTAGAGATTTGTATGTTAGTAGAAAATGTCCGTTATAGAATCTAATGGAATGGAGTGAATCTCGATGTATATTTCCTTGTTGTAGTAGCCGGAAGAAGAAAATAAGAAAAGTGAAGAAACTTGATTGTTATAAGAAGAATAATGTCCTGTTTCACTGTTCTATATGACTTGCTCTCAATGTAGAAGTCCATGTGATGAATGAAATTTGATAGTTAGATAAGAAAATCTGGATTTTAACTTTCGAATAAGGAGCTAAGAAGAAAGGATGCTCAAGAACAGATTTTTTAGTTGTTGTATGGTGTAAATGGAAGACCTTTTGTTTCTGTTTATGTACATAAAGGGTATGAAGCTGAAACTGCTAAAGTATCAAAGCTTCTGGCTGTTTTTGTATTTTGAACGAGCTAGGAGTACTTAGTTCCTCGCTATATTGTTGGTGAAATTCATGACTGTGTGATATGATGGACTAGTGTAAATGGTCCATGCTTTTCTGGTACCTTGAAGTAATTGTATATTCTATTTTTTTCTTTACAGGATATCAGAGGAGTGCAAATATGCAGCCAGATACAATCGTGGTGAAAGGTATGCCATCACGGTGGTTCGCAGAGACAAGGGTCTCATCTAAGCCCTCTATGCTGGTTACTCACACAATTGTTTCTGCACTTGGAAAGATAAGGTAAGTGCTATTAGTTGTTTTTATATCATCTATTAGACTGTTTATGAAAAGTTATTATCTGTTTGACTACTTGTTTGACATTTGAATTGTTTGTTCTGGTGTTGAAAGCTGTTTATTTGTTCATGGATACTTGCAGCAGTAACTTCATGTATATCTTGTTCACTAGACTAATATATCAAGTGTTTTTTTAACCATTGTTGAGAAAAAAGTTTCCTAAAGCAATACTGATACATACTAAAAGTTCTTTCTTTAGAAACATAATTACCTACCAAAATTTGTTAAACAATCACGTCTCAACTACATTCAACTATGTGTTGCGTAGAGCTGGAGACTGCCATATTCTATACTTTGCGTCCCTATTTTTTCCTCTTCCTTGAAAGGGTCTACTATGCTTTTATTTATTTCATTATTCCCACTTGTCCAAGAAAAGATAGGAAAGAAACTTGCTGATTGCTCACCTTCTCTTTCCAGATTTTAGCTCTGGATATATACATACAACTATTTTGGTAATTTTCATCTTTAATTTGGCTTATCTTATTTTTTTTTTGGGTAGGAATCTTCATGTTGCTGAGGACAATAGTATAGGTGACGGTGCAGATGAAGAAGACATAGTTTCTGGTCTTCATTGTAAGATTGTAGTGCGGTTTGAGAAGCACAAGGACTTCCATGATGCCTTGAAGATTTTGTGTGGTCGCTCATTGCTAAAGGTATATTTGTTGGAACATCAGTCTATTATTTTTACTTTTCCTATAGTTAGTATCCCATGGTACTCTGAAGAGTAGCAGTTGCTCGGCCAAAATTGAAAGAAATGAAACGGGTTTGACATATTTAAAAGAAGGAAAAATTTGAGGTGTGTCTATATTGTAATTGATGCTCTGATGAAACATATTGGAGAAATGTACTTTATCGGTTAGTCTTTCTCGTCTTCTTTAGCCCTCAAAGATGATTATGAATGAAATATCTAACATGTGCTCGGATATATGTATAAACAATTAACTCTTTGGGGTGGCCCAGTGGTTTGGGCTTGGGACTTCCATGTTGTGGAGGTCTCAAGTTCGAAGCCCCTTGCCAACAAAAGCTAGGGGTTTGCCTTCTGGGTTGAGCTCGTCGCACCGAGCTTGCCTAGTGTGGGTTACCTCTCCTATGTAGTTTGCGAGCTATTGCATAGGAGTGGGGGTTTTACCCTGTGTGCACCCAAAGGGTAGCGGTTGCGGGTTTCCCTTGTCATCAAAAATAAATTATATGTATAAACAATTAGGCTTTACTCAACTACTACTTTTCATGAAAAAGCCTAGTTCTTTAATAAGTGTTGCAAAGTCATACTCCCTTTATCTTATTTTACGTGACACACTTTCCTTTTTAGTCTTTCTCAAAAAGAAGGTTTTTTGGTAAATCATGTGATTTATAATTGTGCAGCAAGGATCACGACTCAGAGCTGATTATGACGTGACTTGGGATAAAGACGGATTCTTCCTAGATGCTAGACATCAAATAGAAGAAAGAAAGAGAATGCCAGCAAGAGGAATGGAAGAAAGAGATGAAGGTCATAGGCAACACTCGCGAGTCTCTCAATTTAGTTCTGAGGAAGGACGGAAGAGATTCAAGGTCTAAAGGACACACTTTTAGATATTTCTCCTTCAATTTTTATTTGTGAATTGTGATTTATTTCTTCTCTTTCTCTTGCTCTTTTCCAAATGAGGCAGAAGTCAAAAAGTAATTAAAGTGGCACATCAGTTCAGGTAGGATATTAGATTGATCAAACCTCTTGTCTGAATTGCAGGAATAGGGGCAGGAGCGTTGTGTTTGTCACCTTCGGAGTATTCCTTGATCAAAGCAGAGACCTGAAGATGATATGTAATTTTTAAAGGGTCAAGACATGATAAATTATCTGATTCTATTATGTGGCTCCATTTTAACAGGTATATGTTCCTTCTGTAGAGTCCAAGCTGTACCTTCTTCTGAATTAAAACAATGTGTCAACTTAATTTGATCTTTGGAAAAGCTCTCAAGCAATCGGCAACCACATACCCATCACTGTTCCTTTGTTATGAGCAAATCAATGTCTTAAAATTCTACACACTTCTATTAAACTGTCACCTTAAAAAGTAAAAAGTAAAAAAGAAGAGCAGGAGAAAGCCAGTGAAGAAAACCACACACTTAAGAAATAGAGACCGACTCCGTAATGACAATCTAAGAGACGGGGACGTTACATGCTTTGATAGAAAGATCTAGAAAGGAATACCAAACTTTGAGCCTGTAGTCTTACCAACTCCAGAAGGCTCAAGACCCAACTCCATTTGAATGCTATAAGAAAAGTTAGAGATAGTTCATTTTACTAAATTGTCTTTTATATTTTTGTAATTTTAAAGAATTATTATTTTATAATGTTAATGAAACTATTTATTTATATAGGGATTTTCCAAAAATATATTACTCATCATATGACCCAAGTCGCAACCGAAGAAAAATATTATCTTCAACAAATAAATGCATTTTAATAGTGACGTATTAATACTTGTGCATTGCTAGTGTGTCCAAAATTTCAAGTTTAGGCCCTCCCTAACCTAACACCTTTATAACCAACTTCTTGTGATCTAAAATTTCTAGCTCATTTAATAGAATTGTGCTTGTAGATTAGCCAGTTGGCCATAATATTTTTAGGCATGATACAAATAAATATTTTTAACTTGGCTTCAACTAACAACTAAATACTATGCACATTTAGACACCTTAATTCGTCATTTCGTCCCAACTATGGCTCATGAACACTTAATATTGACGTGGCACATCAAATTTGGAGGTATCTAGATGATCATATCGTAAGTTGAATAACTGACATAGTAAAAACAATTTGTAGAGTGTTTAGTTGTTAGTTGAGAAGACGTTATTAACGTTATTTAATTTGTTATGGTAAGGTCAATTTATGTGATTGTTCTTCGAATAGAAAGAATGGAAAACACAGAGCAAGAGAAAAAGTCTTGGTATATTTCATATTATTAGAAGTTGAGGCCGCCACGCTTATGAAAGGATTATCAAGTATTAACAGTAATTAAGGGTTAATTAATGAAAATGAAGATCAAGTCTGGTGGCTAAACAAATATGTTGTTATGATTAAAGAAATATTTGAAGTACAAGTTAATCAATTATATGTATGTATGAAAGACTTTATCCCGAAGAATTTGAGGCTGAAAAAACGCGATTGACTTTTATTAATTTGATTTGATTTATAAATTTAAAAATTTGACATAAATAATTTAATTTGATATTTAAAATTTTTAAATCAACCCGATTCATGTACACCCTGTTTAAAAATTAGGATATTACTTCAAAATAATGTTCCTTGAAAAATATGTCATTTAGGAAGACCTAAGCCAGTTAGGAGTCGGGTATATTTTATGCACCGCTACCTTGTCAATGGTCTTTGATTTGACATTACCTTGGTTAAAACAATTAGCGTTTGTTCAATGGTTTTTGTGTTGATCTAATTTTTAAGGTAATTACTATTCACTAGAATGTGAAACTAGACTATAGTTTTTCTACACATGGTATAATAATATGATTATTCTACAAAGTCGGAGTTTTTTTTTTTTCATTTTTAATCAGATATCTTGAGTTTGAATTCTAAAAATTAATTTTTTTTAAAAGGGACATTTTCAACTTCAATTGACTCAATGTGAATCCGCATTGATTGAACCAGTGAGATTTGGGTATGATATGCCAAATGATTAAACAAAAATAAAATGTATAAGGCTTCTAAAGAAACCACATGGAGACGGAGAATCTTAGTAGCTCAATTAGTTGAATATCTAAATGTTCATGTTGTCGGTAAGAGTTTGTTTTTCTACCTTGTAATCTCCTAATCATATTTTAAAAAAATATATATATATGATGAAGACAGATTATTGTGCTTATGCAGTGAAAGGGATAGAAACAGAAAAATGTATTGACCCAACTGCTCTTTATTTTTAGTGATGAGATGATATTAATATTATATACCCAATAAGGAGAAAATATCGACTTTCTCTGGTTACTATCTTTGATTCTTTGAATAAAAAAACAAAAAGTAAGAAGGAAGCAGGTAAATGAAATTAATTAATTACTAGAAGTTACTTTTAACTAACTACTACTAAAAGAGTAAGTATATGATTTTGTCAAAATTGCGTTGTTTCAATATATTATAATAATCCCTCGAATAAACACTCTGGTTGATTTTCTGATCTAAAATGGCAACCACATTGTTTAAAGAATTTTATAATGTTTGGGTAGTTAAATTCATATGTATATTTTGAAAAGACGGCCTTTAGTCCCTAATTTGGGGACATTTATTATAATTGAAACGCTACAGAGAAGATTAACATAACCCGTGCAAATATGACACTTATATATTTGATCTCTTTTATAGTTCTATTGGATAAAATTGAAATGGTCTTCATGTATTTGATCTCTTCCATTTCTGTCTTGTTCGTTGTCAAATTATCTAATGGTGTAAATCAAATGTTCCAATCATTTGACCTAAAATAATTGTTGTAAAATAATCAAATTTCTGACTAATAATAAAGTAAATCTTCTGTTAACTTTTGAAATATTCATTGAAATTTGTTATCAGTTATCTTGCTCGCAAGTATCAAAGAGACATGTTGTATTGCAGTTTTAAATTCTAATACTCAAAATGATTAATAAAATGGGCGAAAATTATAAGATATCATGATTCAAATCCCAGCAAAAAGAAAATTCAATAAATTAGTTAAGGTGCACGTAAAATGGCTCGAACACCATATGATTACGAAAACCAATGGGAAACAAACACCATTTCATTTTACTCTAAAAAACAGTTACAATACAATTCTATTGAACCAGCAGCATAACTAATTGTTAACAAACATAAGTTCTAAAACTTCTTATTTACAAAAACATGTCAAAAGAGTGACTAAATTTCTAGTTCAACTCAAACATGACAACAATGTACAAAATCAGTAAAGCAATTTACAATGCATAAAGTCAACTTACAAAAAAAAGGAACCAAAAATTCACAATTTTCAAGAAGAGAATTCAGCACCCAATCAAGGATGTGACCCAGTGGTCAATGAAGTGATTGAGAACCCTCACGTGTCCAAAACTCAGCAGAGACAAAAATACTAGGTGATTCTTCCCATCTGGAGTTAGTCAAAGTGTATGAAAACTGGCTCAGACACCACGGTCTCAAAAAAGAAGAAGAGAGAATTCAGAGGATCCAGATAATTTTTTTCATTCCACATTATGACCAACTTTTCCTATGGTCATATTTACCACTTGGTCCATTCATAACACTTCTTGGTGAAATTGGTTCTTCTCTAACAACACTTTTTTCACTAAATCTTCTCATATAGTCCTTCTTCCTTTTTGGTTTTCTTGTACTTATACTTGATCTTGAATCTTCCCCTCTAATTGTAGGAATCAAATACCATCCAATTGAAGTACACATTATTGCAAATGATCTTCCATAAATAGCCAAAAATACCAATATCAATATTATAGTCAAAGGCAAATAAAACATAGGCCTCTTCAAATTTTCCCACTTCATTGAACTCCACTTAGAAACACTCTTCTTTATTACCCTCTTTTCCGGGGACACAACTTTCCTTTCTTGACAATCTTCGTATACTTCACGACTCATTTGCTTCTTCGGAGACTCTATTTTCTCCTCTTGATAATTCTTTGACGATTTCTTGTCCTTCAACTTGACAATAATAGGCTTAGCATCGTTGGAATTCGAAAAAACAAATCGTACGAAAGAGATATCGTCAGGGGAAATTTCGGAATAAATCTTTTGTTTCTTGTCTTCAAGATCAGCTAAAAGGGCAGAGAATTTATCAAGTCCTCTATTTGAATATGGATTATTTTTGTTGCTAGACCTTAACAAACTTTGTTTTGATCTTTTGGGAGTTGAACATGGGCTAAAAATTTCAATATCATCATCATCTTGATGATGAAAAGATCCACAAATAAATGGATTAACCATAATGAATAGTAATAATAATACAAAAATTTGGATCCTGTTTTTGTTTTGGGAATGGAGAATATTTGTGTTTGTATAGAGTTGTATTTCAAAGGAACCAAAAAAATATGGGATGAAATGAGCTTATTATAAGTGGGGATTAGGAAATAGTCAAATAAAAAATAGGGGACAAATTTTTATTTTAAAATTGTTAAGTCTATAGAAGCTTCTTTTGAGGACATCGATGATGTTTTGACTTTCATAATTCTTGAGAAAGAGGCAAAGTAATACATATGCAAGGAAAGTATACTATGTATTGAATTGGTCCAGATCTGTTATATTGATGTTTAATGTGATGTTGTTTGATTTGATATAGGAAAAATAAGACGGTTGAAATTTATTGTTTAAATAAATTATAGATTTTTGTTTGAGTATAAATCATTCTATTAAGGATGAAATGAATATTTTACTAAATTCATATCCAAAAAAATGATCTTTATGTTGGGTTGGAAAGTGATTAGGGCGTTATGCGAAAGCTTACAATTGTAAATCATAGAGACGGTAAATCAAATGGCAAACAAAGCTATTCTAAAAGATATAATATTATTATAGTTTGGCCAAACGACCTACATATTAAAAATTAATATTGGAAAAACATAAACATATTGGGAAAAAATCTCCCCATAAACTAAACTCTTAAATGACTATATTGTGGATGCTATGATAATATGAATCTTCAATTTATAGATCTCCAAAATTTTCCTCTAAGGAAAGAATAAACCAAATATGGAAGAGAATTATATTTTCCTTTCAGAAAAAGTAAAAGCAATTATAGTAATGCTTTAATTTTCCTTCAAGGTAAAATTAAAACTCAAATATGGTAAGGAAATCAGGATAAAACTCTAACACTTTAGCGGCAACAACAATAACTTAATTACATATTTTTAGCGGCAATTAATAATCTTTGTAAATGTCCCTAAAGCGTACATCAACATTAATCTAATGACAATTAACTAAGTAATACCGGTAATTTTTGCACTCTTTGTTAATGTGTATATTTATTGCTGCTAAAAACTATTTTTGTCGTAGACTATTTTTTTTGGACCAACTAAAAAAAGTGTCACGTAATATATTTACTTTGTTTCAATTTGTTTGTCTGATTTATTTTTGTACGAATTTAAGAAAGTGAAGAAAAAATTTGAATCTCATGATCTTAAATTAAAGAAATATGGAATATATCAAAATACAATTTAATCTTGTGATCTTAAATATGTCATGTGCAAAATTTAAATTAAGAGTTGTCAAATA
>JAJOOF010004378.1:0-11720 GCA_029582545.1 Solanum lignicaule | reverse complement strand
ACAAGAACAATGCCATGACCTTTCATTTTTAAGAGGTCACAACTTAACAAATAAAAAATAAATAAAGAGAAAATAATCATCGATTAAAGCTACATTCATTCATTAAACAAAAAATATAACACTTGATTCATTCTTCATTTCAATCAAATTATGAATAAAATAAAAAATAAAAGAAAACTTATCATATAGTTACATCAAATTCCATAAATAAATTAAAAATTTAAGGCAAAGTTATACCTCAAATGAAGAAAATAAGTACCGCAAAACCTTGATCGAAGTTCGATTAAACACTCACGAATCTTTTGTAGATTGTATGTATTGGTATATGTGTTGTATTTATATGAAAGTAGTAATGAAGAAGGAAGAAAAATACATATGTGTTGGTGAATTATGGAAGGAAAAATAATATAAAAATAAAGTGACTTTTTTTCTCTTCTTTTCTGTCCGTTTTGTGTGTGTGTTGCTTTTCTTTGCTGATTTTTTTTTTTTTTTTTGGTTTCTCTACGTTTCTGTACGTATATTGGGTCTGTGTGTGTCGCTATGTTGTGTTTAGGAGTAGTATGTGTAGGGGTGTGATGGAGTGGAGGTATATGTACGTGTGTGTGGATGAGTTGGGGTTGTGGGGTTATGTGGGATTGTGGGGTGAGTGAATGGGATGAGGAAACGTACAAGTGGGTATGGGATAGGTAGTTCTGTTTAGATTTTTATTTTTTTAATAATTAATATATATCATATAATATAATTAAGAAATATCAGCTTATTTATTAAACTAAAATAAAAATAAAACATATATTTTTGTTATTTTCAAAATAAACTTACTAAACTACGATGAAAAAAATAAAATATTTAGTGTAGATTTATAATAAATATTTAAGGAATAAAAATGGTGTAAAACTTAAGTTCGATAAAAAATTACGTGTCTACAGTTTGCCTCTCTTTGACTGAAAAAACGAAGAGTTTTCAGACAAAGAAGTAGATAACGTGACAAATTTTGACTGGACTTGTATTTGAAGGAAAAATATTTGCGACCGAGTCTTGGTTTTGGACATCCTACATATCCCGGGTTATAAGGGATTCAGGTCACATGTAGTTCAAGGAGATGAGGTGATGAGTTGAAAGTTAAGTGAGGTTCCATCGAGGCTCCAGGTCGCGACTCCTATCCTTACATAAAAAAATTGAATACTAATAGTCAAAAGAAAATCGAAGTACAAACTCATATCTATGCAGCTTCTCTTGAGTCTTCACTTTCAGATATCACCTTGATTTTTGGGTGAGTATCTTGATCTTGAATTGGATTGAGGCTTAACTTGCTGCTTAGAGTGAGCTTTTGGCACTCTTCAGAATGACAATTTGAAAATGTTCTTAAATGCCTGCTTGTTTTGTTGATCAGTAGCTGAATAGAAATAGATGTCAGGAAGTCAGGATGCTACATGCACCAAAAAAGCTGATTCTAGCTATCATGGGAATTGATCATTCTGGAAAGAGTTGAAACTTTGTTTTTGAATTTCAAATCCATGTTTCACTTGAAGAAACTTGAAAACCATCTCAAACAAAAGAAATAAACTAAAATTTTGCCCCAGTTTTCACTGGAAAAATTATGTGAGTTATTAGCAAATGTAAATTAAAAAAAAAAAAAAAACCCAGACTAGGAAGTGTTTATCCTAGTAGAAAATAAAAAATAACGGTTTCAGACTAGGAAGTGTTTATCCTAGGAGAAAAATAAAAAATAACGATCTCAGACTAGAAAGTGTTTATCCTAGGAGAAAATAACTAAATCTCATTATGTAGGAGGGTCCTAATAATCCCATTGTCCATGAGGGTCTTGCTAATCGCATTATGTAGGAGGGTCCTGCTAATCCCATTGTCCAGGAGGGTCCTGCTAATTTAAATCCCATTATGTAGGAGGGTCCTGCTAATCCCATTATGTAGGAGGGTCCTGCTAATCCCATTATGTAGGAGGGTCCTGCTAATCCTATTATGAGGAGGTCTTGCTAATCCCATTATGAGGAGGGTCCTGCTAATCCCATTGTGAGGAGGGTCCTGCTAATCCCATTATGAGGAGGGTCCTACTAAACTAAATCCCATTATGAGGAGGGTCCTGCTAAACTAAATCCCATTATGAGGAGGGTCCTGCTAAATCCCATTATGAGGACGGCCCTTCTAATCTAAGTTCCATTATGAGGAGGGTCCTGCTAGTCCCATTATGAGGAGGGTCCTGCTAATCCTATTATGAGGAGGGTCCTGCTAATCTCATTATGAGGAGGGTCCTGCTAGTCCCATTGTGAGGAGGGTCCTGCTAATCTAAGTCTCATTACGAGGAGGGTCCTGATAATCCCATTATGAGAAGGGTCCTGCTAAACTAAATCCCATTATGAGGAGGGTCATGTTAAATCTCATTATGAGGAGGGCCCTTCTAATCTAAGTCCCATTATGAGAAGGGTCCTGCTAGTCCCATTATGAGAAGGGTCCTGCTAATCCCATTATGAGGAGGGTCCTGCTAATCCCATTGTGAGGAGGGTCCTGATAATCCCATTATGAAAAGGGTCCTGCTAATCTAAGTCTCATTGTGAGGAGAGTCCTGCTAATCTCATTATAAGGAGGGTCCTGCTAATCTAAGTCCCATTATGAGGAGGGTCCTATTAATCTCATTATGAGGAGGGTCCTGCTAATCTAAGTCTCATTGTGAGGAGGGTCCTGCTAATCCCATTATTAGGAAGGTCCTGCTATATAGAATCATCAAATGGAATCATCACAACATTTCTTTTTTGTCCCAGTTTGCACCAAAAAAGTTTTGTGAGTAATTAGTAATGGAAAGCTTCAAAATAATAAATGTCTCAAACTAAAAAGTGTATATATCCCAAGAGAAAGTAAAAAACAATGTTCAGAAGCATTTATTCTAAAAAAGAATGGAAAAAAAGTAAACGTCTCAGACTAGGAAGTGATTATCCTAGGAGAAAAAAAATAAAAACAAATGTGATCCATGAATTTTCTTTTCTTGCAATGATTTTCAAATTTGAGGTTTCAAGATAACCTTTATGTCAGCAACAACATTTTACTTGTTTGGAAAAAAAAAAGTGAGTTTTTTTTTTTGGTGGTGATCGATTTGTGGCATTGGCTTTGAAGATGATTGCTCTTGTTATTGCAATGTTAAACAATATCAGCTGGGGCAGACTATTTCCGTTTGCTAGTCAACCCACCTTCATAATCTTGAAAACAACTCTAATTGTTTAGAACTTTAAACTTCAGATTTGTCATATTGTTTCCACCCTCCAACAATAATTGAATCTTGTTTCATAGAAATTCTCAAAAATTGTCAATTGTTGACAAGTTACTATGCACATCACTATTTCTTGAATAATGTCATGATGGATGTGATGACTAAACTTTGTTTTGTGCAATTGAAGAGATAGTAGCAATTTTGATATCATTTTCTGCTTGCTTAGTGAAGACTAACTCAAGATTGAATTGAGCGACACAAAATAAGAAGAAATAATATTTGACCTTTTGAGAAGAAAAAAATAAAAATAAATGGACTCCATTGATAATGGTCGTCAATTCTAATGATCATGACATGCAATTTGAATTAAATGATCTGGTCTGTCCAATCAATCTAAACTTCATCTTTGTCAAACTTTCAACTTTGAAGTTAGACTTCTATAATCCAACTTTTGCACTAGATTTATGACTAACACTTGACTGGTGGTGCCTCGAAAGGTTTTCACAGACAAGTCTCTCTCTTTTTTGGTTATCTCTCACTTACTATCGTCTTACGGTGCCCTGAGGGTTTTTACCAAGAAGACTATCTCATTTTTTAATTTATCTCAACTCAAATGATCTCCTATAGGGCTTTTGAGGATTTTCCTCGATAAGATTCCCTCATTTTCACTCTTTATGCAAGTGACATGACATTTTTCCTTATATAATCAACACTGAAAGCTTGCTTGACTTGTCATTGTTAAAAATTTATCAGAAGGTCTTTATTTGTATTGTAACGTGGTTTTTGGACAAGGTCACAAAGAAAGAATTGGCATGAAAGCTCAAAGATACTGCGTAACAGGGTTAAGACTTGCAACTTTTGAAATCGACTCTTTTTGTAACAATAAAATATAATATAATAATAATAATTATTATTATTATTATTATTTTTTTTTTTTTGCCCCAGTTTTTGTGATGAGGACTTTCTAGATTTTTCCTTGGTTGGACCGAACCTCAAAATAAGGTTGCCTACGTATCTTGTCAAGTCAAGAATCAGGTCAAACGTAGTTCAGAAAGTTTATTTTTCGTTGTTATTGGATTTTTTTTCACTCCAACTTTTCTTTTCTCTTTTTTTTTTTGACTCTTTTTCACTTTTCTCTTTTCTTGACTCTTTTTATTTATTTTTTATTTATTGTATTTTGATTCCAAAAGAGGGGTATGAAAGAAAATAAAATTAAGGCTCAAAAGGGATAGCAAAGGATTACACGGTGTTTGGATAGTAAATGAAATGCTTTCGTCATATCAATTATTAAAAATGTCAAATACAAACAATGTCCTTTAAGATGTGAAGTGAAATCATACAATATTTCTTTTCAACATATGTATTGATGAATATGCATATCATTTTATTGCATGTTTGTCAGCTGAGAATCTCCATTTGAATAATACCTTCTTGACAGCAAATGACATATGTCAAGTTAGATGAAATTTATCCTTTTAACCATTTTTTGATACTAAAGGAAGTATCAAGGTGTCTAAGTCCTTTATTCATTTCCTTGATTTTTTTTTTGACTTTTTTGATGTATTCATTCTATGACTAGATATAATTTTAAGATCTGACCAAATTTCTTTTCCATATCATGTCACAAAAACTGAATTGAAAAAGAGATGTATATAGGAAAGCTAAAAAAGAGCATATCAAAGTGACACAAAACAAAGATTATATTAAGTAAACGATAGAAAGACTTGATAACAAGACAACAAACTAAATTTCAGGTCATAGCCCTATAATAACCCAAACTATTACAAGACTCAAAAAATGAACACATAAAAGAAATGGCAGAAGAATGTGACTAACTAGAATAAAATAAAATCAAAATCTGAATTGCGTAGCAGAAATGAAGACAAAATAAACTATCTATACACTCTTTTCTAGGGAAAGGAATAGTGTATCTCAATCACCAAGTTTGATATCTTAGCCACTATTTGCACTTTTGCCATTACAGAAGCTCCACCAATTTCAATTATCTTTTCTTGAGAATTGATAGAATCGTCGCATTTTTTTCCTTCACGTATCATATCAATAAAGTGTATGTCATTAGGCGCTGGCAGCTGATTTTGAGTAACATTTGGGGGATCAGCATTTTGGACCACAATCATCTTTGCTTGGATCATTTTTTTCAC
Source organism: Solanum lignicaule (assembly GCA_029582545.1). Taxonomy (NCBI): domain Eukaryota; kingdom Viridiplantae; phylum Streptophyta; class Magnoliopsida; order Solanales; family Solanaceae; genus Solanum; species Solanum lignicaule. Next base: position 6,341 of record JAJOOF010004378.1, on the reverse strand, counting down.
CTCCCTTTTTAAAGTTCGACAATCTTTAGTACTGTGCCCTAGAGCATCAGAGTGATATGCACAACGTATTGCGGGATTTGCATGTGGATCTACATACTTTTGAGGAATAGGCTTTATCATATTCAAATGTTTCAATTTCTCAAATAAACTGGTGTAAGATTCTCCAATTGGTGTGAAATTGTTCACAGGTCTTTGACCTCCTTCAAATCCTTGTCTTGGATGGGGATTATAAGGTTCTTGAAAATTTTGAGAAGAAGGACGAACATTTTGATGTGTTGGCGCTCGCCATTGAGGATAGTTTGGTGGATGTGCATATGGTTGTGCACTATAGATTGCATATAGAGTATTGTGTGTCTTGCATGGGAAGATAATGATGGAATTGAGGTGGTGCATATTGATAAATTGGACCCCTTGGACCTTTTTGTGTGCCTGACACAACATTTGTTACATCCTCCTTCATTTTCTTTCCCCCAAGATTTCCTGATCCATTTTTAATCACCTGTGTTGTAGCTTTCAAGGCAGCTTGACTTACAATTTTTCCAGACTTGATGCCATTTTCCACCATATCACCAATCTTAATAACTTCAGCGAATGTTTTTCCAACAACGGAAAGTAAATAATGAAAGTAGTCTGATTCTTGCGCTTAAAGGAAAACATCAATCATTTCAGACTCTTTCATTGGCGGCTTAACCCTAACAGCTTGCTCCCTCCACCTAATAGCATATTCACGAAAATTTTCGATGGTCTTCTTCCTCATGTTGACAAGTGAAGTAAGATCTGGAACTATGTCAATGTTATATTGAAATTGTTGAACAAAACATCGAGCCAAATCATCCCATATATGTCAGTTAGAAGTATCTTGATCTATGAACCATTCTGAGGCAATTCCCATCAAACTTTTCCCAAAATAAGCCATGAGCAATTCTTCTTTGCTTCCAGCCCCTCTCAGTTGATTACAATATCTCTTTAAATGAGCTACAGGATCTCCATGTCCATCATATTTTTCAAACTTTGGAGTTTTAAAACCGATGGGTAGATGAACGTGGGGAAACATGCATAAATCATTGAATGAAACACTTTTGTGACCTCCCAATCCTTGCATATCTCTTACACTCCGTTCTAAACTTTTCATTTTTCTAGCCATTTCTTCATGTTCCTCATTCTTAACAGCTTTTTTAGCCTCGACATGGGAACTATACTGATGAGTGTGAGGGTAAGAGCTTGAAATTTTAAAAGTCAATTTATGAGTATAATCTCAATCATATTGAACTTTGAGTGGAGGATCGTTGTTGGATTTTGGCTCCATTATAGGTTGTTGAACGACATTAGTCGGCGCAGTTGGAATGAATAGTAGATTACTTGTCATAGGCGTACTCAAAGGGCGCACCGTAGAAGTTCCAGCTACATTGGATGCGTTAGCATATGGACCAAATCCAGGTGGATAAATTGGATCACTTATCAATACTTGGACAGGGGTGACATATTTGTATTTAGATAGTCACGGATTGAAGACGGTGGAGCTTGTCCACTCATCCAAGCTTCGTGCATCTCAGTCATTTGCTGTCTTAGTATCCTTATCTCTTCGACTGACACTGTTTCTTATGATATCATCTGGTTCTGGACCTCATCATTGTCCGACTCATTTCCGTCTTTGTGAGTCATTTTATTTTTCCCTTTTGACCTTGTATTGTAGGGATGAGATGCCAGTTTAACCACAAATCAACCACCTTAATTTAACTGTGCATGGATAATAATGCTTGTTAGGGTTAGACCTTTTTCAGTTATAAGTTGTTTTTTTAAATGATTTAATAATGCATTGATCAAATCCGTTTGAGATTGCGTACGTAACATGCTTGCGAACATGACTAAGATCTTTGCATATTTTTTCAAAAACTCAATAACTAAGTTTTTTTTAGAGCTTTGAAATAAAATTCTTTAGTTTTTTTTATTTGAATTATTAAAAGAAAATTAATAAAAACTTATTTTTGATAAACATTAAAGCTTTTTTTTTTTTTTTTTTTGAAAAAAGATTTTTTTTTTTAATAAAGATCACCGAACTCAAAGAGAACCGCCTACGTATCTCATTGAGGTGAGAATCAGGTGTGCGTAGTTTGTTCAGATTGGACAGAAAAAAAATAACTTTGACTTATCAAAAACTTTTTTATGATAAAATGCAATTTAGTATTATGAAAGTAAAATATTTCAATTTTTTTTATTAACTGTACAAAAGGAAATTTAATTTTGTTTTGTAATTTTAATTAACTAGTGAAAAATCTTTCATTTCATTTTCTAGAAAGGTTTAATATCTTCTAAAACAAGAATTTTTTTTTATATATATATAATTTTTCTTCACTAGTCACACTAAAATGAGTCAACTTATAGAGATTTTCTAAATAAATGCATTTGCATGTAGCACATAAAATGATCTATGTGGTCAAGTAAGAGAGGGATATATGCCATAAACAGACTCAATTCTTGTTCAAGTCTACTAAGTAAAATGCAAATGATGCAAATAAGCGGAGCCTACTAAGGATAATCATCTCTGTATATCAGGTTTAATAGGCTTAAACCTAAAGATATTAGTTTCCAGACCGGTTTACCCAAGTGGACAACTCAGGCTAGGGAGGGGCAACTTATCGGTAGCAGCGCTATTCCGACTTCATTGCTAGTCCAGCCCTGCCTAACATTTGTGACTAAAATCCTTCACTGGGTGCCCAGACACTCCAACTTTATCTCAAAAGAAAGTGGGATGCATAACTGCATTCCCTACTACCCTATTTTTAGAGACTCGGATGGTGTGCAAGAGGACAATTATATACAATTCAACAATATAAAAGCGATAAATGAGCAGCAAGTAGCACATTAGGTCATCAAAACAATATATCCAATAAAATCAAGTAAGAGTCAATAGACATAGCTCAAATTTTGGTTAATCCCCAGTGGAGTCGCTAGAGATGTCACACCCCTTTTTGTGCACGGCTGAAGGTTTTTCCAATTTAAGTGACGTTATTGATTAGGGATTATTTTAATTATTTCAGAGTTGCCACTTGGAATTGAGTTATGGTGTTCCAAGTCACCTTTTTCTTAATCCCTAATCAAAAGGAAATGACTCTTTATTTGGTCTACGAACTAGAAATTCGGGTAAGGAATTCTGTTGATCGAGGGAAAGGTATTAGACATCCCTCGAGTCCCGTGGTTCTAGCACGGTCGCTTTTATTAACTTATGCTTATTTTAAGTATCATTTGGATATATTTTATAGGCCAAAATTTTCTCGCATTTTTTATTTGTTGAACTTTTATTTGGTCTCGACTTAGATGCGTAACCGTATTCTTGGTCTTCACATTTAAAGACATAGTTGTCTTCTTTTATCACACTTAATAATCTTATCCCTTTTTTTTTATAAGTCTCCACTTTAAATCAATGAAAGTTAATTATATTATTGGACAAGGTGCATCACCGCATCCTCGAGTTTATTTTAATGTTTCAAAAAAAAATGTGTAACCACATTCTTAATTGAAACAAATATTTTTTAATGTACCTAAATGTTTGTTTTAACATTAAAAGAAAATATTTATTTCTTATAAAGAAAAAGAAAATAAAGTAAAATACTAAACTTCTAGAATAAAATTTTGGATCATTTCCATATCTTTTATTTTTTTTATTATTCTTAAAGTTGATGTCAAAACTAAGCATACACGTTCGCATACAACAAAACTATACCGAATTGTTAAAAATAAATCTCATTTTTTGATTGATAAAATAAAACAACAATAACTTTTTTACTTATTTTTAGCCTAACAATTTCTACTTTATCAATATTATCTAAATGAAAACAAGAACAATGCCATGACCTTTCATTTTTAAGAGGTCACAACTTAACAAATAAAAAATAAATAAAGAGAAAATAATCATCGATTAAAGCTACATTCATTCATTAAACAAAAAATATAACACTTGATTCATTCTTCATTTCAATCAAATTATGAATAAAATAAATAATAAAAGAAAACTTATCATATAGTTACATCAAATTCCATAAATAAATTAAAGATTTAAGGTAAAGTTATACCTCAAATGAAGAAAATAAGTACCACAAAATCTTGATCGAAGCTCGATTAAAACACTCACGAATCTTTTGTAGATTGTATGTAATGGTATATGTGTTGTATTTATATGAAAGTAGTAATGAAGAAGGAAGAAAAATACATATGTGTTGGTGAATTATGGAAGGAAAAATAATATAAAAATAAAGTGACTTTTTTTCTCTTATTTTCTGTCCGTTTTGTGTGTGTTGCTTTTCTTTGCTGATTTCTTTTTATTTTGGGTTTCTCTACGTTCCTGTACGTATGTTGGGTCTGTGTGTATCGCTATGTTGTGTTTAAGAGTAGTATGTATAGGGGTGTGATGGAGTGGAGGTATATGTACGTGTGTGTGGATGTGTTGGGGTTGTGGGGTTATGTGGGATTGTGGGGTGAGTGAATGGGATGAGGAAACGTACAAGTGGGTATGGGATAGGTAGTTCTGTTTAGATTTTTATTTTTTTAATAATTAATATATATAATATAATATAATAAAGAAATATCAGATTATTTATTAAACTAAAATAAAAATAAAACATATATTTTTGTTATTTTCAAATATTTTCAAAATAAACTTACTAAAATACGATGAAAAAAAAAAATATTTAATGTAGATTTATAATAAATATTTAAGGAATAAAAATGGTGTAAAACTTAAGTTCGGTCAAAAATTACGTGTCTACAATCCTAACTTGTTTTTCAAAAGCGTAAACTGAATTCAATCAGTTTAGACCCCAACTTAATTACCAAAAACTAAATTAATTAATTGGGTGGTGAAAAGACCATAATGCGATTCTAAGATCCGGTTTTGACTTTCCTTATCTAGACAACCCAAGTTCAAATGGGCATATCTCACTCATATTAACTTGAAACTGAGCAAATTCGGCGGTGTTGGGAAGATAATTCAAGGATCTTTCCTACGGTATCTGGTAGCATACCTAGCACATCCTGAGATAGGAGTTATGGTCGTTTGAAGTTGACCCAAAACTCATTCTTAACTTAACTTTTGTCAAATTTCCAGATTTTCATTATTTCCAAAAATCACTCTTTCTAATTCTAGCTCGCTCTAGTTGTGGGATGCTACAATATCTCCCCCTTGGGAACATTCATCCTCAAATGAGATCAATCTTAGTAGGCTAAGGGTGTAACATCTAACATTCAGCTCAAACACCCAACAAGCAAATCTAACACATCAAGCATATAAATTAAAGAGTACTAAGAAGAGAATTAGTACCTTAATTTGGAACATCTCCGGATTCGAAGAGATGTGAATATCTTTTCTTCATATCTTTCTCAACTTCCCAAGTAGCTTCCTCAACAAACTGGTTCCTCCAAAGAAATTTGACTGATGCTACCTTTTTTGTTCTCAACTTGCGAACTTGGCGATCTGAACAAGAATCTCTTCATAAGATAAGCTATCATTGATTCCAATATCTTCAGTTGGTATGATCAATGAAGGATAGTCCATGCACTTCTTCAACATGGAGATGTGAAATACCGAATGAACCGTTGCTAACTCTTGTGGTAGCTCAACTCATAAGCTACATTGCCAATCCTCTTGGATATTCTGTAAGGATCAATATACCGGGGACTAAGTTTCCCCTTCTTACCAAATCCCATAACACCTTTCATTCGTGAAACTTTCAAGTAGACCCAATCATCTACTTCGAACTCTAACTCCCTTCTTCTAATATCAGTGTAGGATTTCTGACGACTCCGCGCTGTTTTCAACCTTTCTTGAATAACTTTCACCTTCTCCATAGCTTGATGAACTAAATCTTGTCCTATCAACCCAACTTCAAACCATCCAATAGGAGATCTGCATGTTCTCCTATAAAGAGCTTCATACAGAGTCATTTGGATGCTAGAGTGGTAACTATTGTTGAAAGCAAACACAATGAAAGGTAGGTGATGTAACATTCGACAATTTGAAATACTATAAAGAGGCTTAGGATTTGAAATAGTCATTTTTGAAAAAAATTTTAGAATCTGGAAATTTGGCTAAGTGTGGAAATCAGTGAGTTTTTGGCCAACTTTGAGCAGTCATAACTCCTAGCTCAGGATGAGTTAGGAGTAGTTATAGTTATGTTTGCGAATCTTGTGGAATGATCTTTCCAACGCCACCAAGTTTGCTCGATTTCGAGTTCGTATGAGCGAGTTATTCCCTTTGAAAGTTGGGCAGTTGGCAGGGAATCCGTCCGAAAATTTTAAGGGCATTTTGGTCTTTTCCCTAGCCATTTCTTTTGGGGTTATATTGTTGT
>JAJOOF010004377.1:0-25719 GCA_029582545.1 Solanum lignicaule | reverse complement strand
CTTGCACTGTATAACCAGTCCTTATATACAACTAATGAGTTCACAGCCTTGTTTTTCATACTCCAACTCTTTGATGGTGCTTTGATCTCTTGCTGCCTGCTGGTTGGAATAGCTAACTCCTGTATTTAGTAATTATATATCTGTAACTCAATTGCTGAATGAGTTGTATTACATGACTTTGAAACAAGATCTTTGATCTGACCTGTATGCTTGAGTCTGTGCAGCCTATATACAGCTTTCCATTTATCAATGTTCCACACCTTATGGATTTATTCTTGAAATATTTACTGGCCTTCCGTGATCCATCAAACACCTATAATAGAACACATCTTGGTAATGTAATGTAGCATCTTAAAAATTGTTTCTAAACTTGACTTGGGCTCTTTTGTCTGAATGTGATGATCATTTATATCTACCTTCATTTTGTGGCTCTGGGTAACTGCAAAAATTAGTTCTCCATGTGTGTTGATATTTTGAATTGGATCTTTCGTCAGTATAGTCTCTGTACATTCAAGCTTTCTTTCAAACATTTGCCAGATCTGTGGAAAAAGAAAAACTCATCCAATAAATGCATTTTTAGCATGGACTTCAATCACATTTAACATAAAATTTGATTGGTTACTGGTTACCTTTATTGTTTTGTCAGCAGAACCACTCAACAGGCAATTCCCTGATTCAGAAATTGAAAAGCATGTCACAACCTTTTTATGCTCCCTCACGTCCCTAACAAGTGTTGCTTCTTGTCCTTTGATGTCCCATGCCTATGATGTAAAACCATCAGATATGTTACATTACAAATCTAACACAAATGAGCACTCTACAGACATATCTAGGCACAACTCATCATCCCAGAATACGACTTAACAAGAGGTCATTATCCTCTTTGTTAATGTGAACCTTAAACTTAGGGGCAAGAAGTATGAAGCACATAAAAGTAGCTAACCTTGATTGAACCATCTGCATGTCCACTGTAAAGCTCTCCATTATAGTAGGTGAGCGATGTTACTGCTCCACTATGGCTACTACTCATTTCGAGAATCTGTGTGTGAACACAAGATATTCTCTGCTCTTACCATTGTGAAGAAAAACTGAGTTAGAAATGAAGAATTGTATCATGATATATACTACTCCCTATGTCCCAAATTATGTAACACACTTTCCTTTTTGGATTGTCCCAGAAAAATGTCACATTTCTATATTTAGTAACAAATAACTTAAAAATTCTCACTTTACCCTTACTGAAATGATTTACAACCACATGAATGTCCAAGACTCGTTTTAGACCACAAGCTTCAAAAGTCGTCATTTCTTTCTTAAACTTCGTGCCTAGTCAAATAGTGTCACGTAAAATGGGAACGAGGGAGTAATTATTTCTCATGCATGCATCATGACAACATGACACCTCCATTTCTTGTGTTGACTCAGTGATCTACCAAACATATTTGTTAATGCCTCTCTGCCTTTTGAAGTTTTCTGTAATCCTTGTTCTACATTTTAGTGTTAAAAGGACAAATTTCGGTTCCTATGCAGGAAAAGGCCCTAGTAGTCTCTTTGACACTATGGAATTTGTTCCAACTTGTTAACTGATATAGTTGCCAACCTTGTTACAGTTCTTCCAAGGATGTGGCTAATTGATAAGAAGTTATAGTTTACTTGTTTATGATGCAAGTTCTATACATTCACTTGTATTAGATGCGATGATCAGGTAGAGATGACTGGTACAAATGATTGCATTATGGTGCTGTTAACATCACATACAGGCTACATCCACAATATATAAGAAAGAAAACTGATGTCTCCTTACCCATTTGTTTGGCTGGATATAGTCAGCAACCTTAAGTAATTCTTCTGCCATCCAACTCATGTTGGAAAGGCGTCTTAGTGACTCTCTAACTCCTTCTGAAAAGTTGACTAGCTTTTTCATCCCTGTAAGAGTTTCCCACTTCAGGCACATATTTGAAGTGAAAGCAAGTCAACTTATGCATTTGGTGATTAGTGCATATTTAGATATTTACCTCTTCCGGAAGTATAATAATAGATACAAAGACATCCTAATAGCCTTTCTTCAAGCTCTAGTCCTGGATGAACAAATTGCTCAATTCTACTAAGTAAAATCTCACAGGCTGCATATCTCAAATCATCAGGGGCTTTCGTGATTTCAGACCCCAGCCATGCAGTTGCAGCAAGATAATCTCGGGAGGTACTTCTTGATTCGCTCTTAAGTCCTTTCTCTAAAGCATGGAATAGAGGACTTCCAAACTTTAAGAAGCGCCTCGCTACTTTGCTACACCATGTCTCTATGCCAATGTCCTGTTAGTTCGTGGAGTCTTTAGAACAAGTAAACAACTCATGGGTGCAGTAATTCCACAAGTGGGGTCTGGGGAGGGTAGAGTGTAGGCAGATCTTACCCTTACCCCTACCAAGGAAGGTAGAGAGGTTGTTTCTGGCAGACCCTTGGCTCAAGGATTTGTAAAAAAAAATACATGGTAGCCAAGTTCAGTGTGGACCTTAGTGCCTCTAAGCAAATATAAACAGTATAAACTTCTTCATGAAGAAGAATAAATAAAGATTAAAATTATTATTTTCGCATGGTAATGAATGGTAGCTCTGGTTGCATAAATGCATAACCAGACAAAAAAATTGAAATGGAGAGAATACTGGGTAATATTAGAGGGCACCAGGCTAAATTGGATCTTGAAAGAAAAATTACCTGTAGACATTTATCCGAAAAGTCAACGTTCTTTATCATGTTCTTGTGTGGCAATGAAGTCAAACCGGCCTTTTTAAGCAACCATGGTATTGTGTAGGGTTCTCCTGACCAAGAGAAGGTTCCACCAAGGTTGGATAGGATGAACGCTGATAGAGCCTGTGTTGCAGAATTCTCTTCACACGACACTGACTCGAGCAGAGCTTCCATAGCTTCTTCACAATATACAAATTTACCTGATGTTTCTTCCTGAAAATTTGACATCATCAAAGGTTCATGGTGACACCTTATGGTTTGTAAGTAAATGTAAAAGATATATGGATTGGCATAAACTTAGTTATATAGGGATGCAACCAGCTATAGGTAAATTGTGACTTTATGGTTGTAGAAAGAATAAAAGAAAATAAACATTTCCAGGTTTTCTGCTGTGTAGTGTTTCGTGGTAACTTTCTTAAGCTATAAAATGTAATTTGTTTTTGTTTTTTTTTTTTTGTTTTTCTTGTGTATTTCGGTGTCCAATATCATGAAATCGTGATATCCCTATATGTTGGGAGATCCTAAGCTCAACATACGCTATTCTATTGCAGGTGTTTAGTTACGTAAACCTGCTCGTTCTTTTATCCTCGCACACATTTTTTTTCCAGATGCTTTGAAAGACAACACTTCAATATGCTTACCAGCATGTCTAACTGAAGCAACAAACTTGCTGCCAAAATTTTGTACTCTGGTTGTGACTTTTGGATGAGAAGCAATAATGCACACATATTGTTGTTGCTTCCGTCTTGTTGTATTTTCTTCAGCACCTCAATGGCTGATGACCTGATGCGAAAGAGATTGAATATGTCCTGAAATCTTCTTGATCATATATTTAAGGTATAAAGTAAGCAGTAACTTACTTCTAAGAAGTATGCTGTATAAGGAAGAAGATATTGTTTATGGTCACTTTGTTTAATTAGGGTACATTTTTAGATGAGATAATAATTCGATTCGTTGGATTTTTTCATAAGATAATAAATTATGGTGAATTAAAACCTCGGTAAAGGTGTCACTGATTTGATTCTAAGAACAAAAGCTTAGCTTACATATTACGTCGCCATTACCCCCACTCCCATGCTGATGATTACCTTTCAGTTTTCATTTTCTTTGAGAGTTCTTATCATGATCAATCATCAATGTCATTATCTTCCCAGCAGAGAATAAAGAAAATGGTGAATAGGTAGATAGTTTCATACCTTGGAATTCTCAGCAGTTCATGAAAAAACTCCAATGCAATTGACGTTGCACGCTCATGGTTGCTTCTCAAAAGAGAGATAAATGGGGCCAGTGGAGCAGACTGGTTTATCTGTTTTCTGCATTGACCATCGAATTGCATACATCTGATAAGAACAGCTGCCAGAGCAATAGTCTCTTCCAGGTTGTTGTTTCTGGAGACATCCAAGAGCCCTGAGAGTACTTCGGGTGAGCTGATCACAGCTAATTGTGTTTCACTCGATGTATAGTCGAATGCCGTGACTAGTGCTTCCATAATCATCAATGACGCCGCTGGAGGTGTTATCCGCAGTGTTCTTAGGCTACATTTGTAATTGTTTGAAGCACACACCACATCCACAAGACATGGTAAAAGTTCTAATGTCTTGATTTCTGCAGGAGATGGATTTATTAAGTAAATTAGTATAGCCGCTTCATGAACATTTTTCTTAAGAGCAGTTGCCAAATGATTCAATTGTAGCCCTTTCCTCTTAACGTCATCAACAAGTGATCTGTTCCTTGAAATAATAATTGATAGGACTGATACTGATTCTCGTATCACATGTTCTTCTCTGGATGTTGATATTGCCCTCAAAAGTTGATCAATAATTATGTCTTTTAGCAAAGAATACTTGAGTCCTGTTTTGTTGTTCAGTAGTTCATATATTGTTGTAAGGTCAACTGTGTAGTCTTTATAATCCCCAAACTCTTCTGAGAAACACAACTTTGAAATTATTTTCTCAAGTAGTGCTGCTTGTTCTGCTTGAGAATTTTCTTCAGCATATTCAGATATTTCTTTTAAGGTCTTCTTGCACCTGTTCTTTTGCCGTGAAGAAATCCTTGGGTGCTGTGTTTTGCAGAGCTGATAATCACGTAAAGTCATGGACATCGGATATCCATCAGATCTACTATCAATCATCTGTAAGCCCTGTTGCATTGTTGTTGCTTCATTGTTACCACTCAAATGTATGTGTGTTTTGAGGCCTCTGATTCCTTCTGCTGATAAATCAGTATGACTAAACGAACCGGAGAATCTTCTGGAGAGTGAGTTAGTGATTTCTACTCTGCTTCCTTTGTTGTGTCTTAGTCCTGAAACTTGCGATTTACAAACCAAGCTTTCCAAAAACAGTGAGGAGCGAGAAGATTTTTGGTTCCTGTATTCATTGAGTTAGTTGAGTTAATGTGAATATCAGACCTACTCAGGTATCAGGCTAAATCTTAAAACAGGTGAGTGGGGACTGAACTGATAAAAAGCCTCTGTTTGCTGATTTTCTAGGCTCCATTTTGAAGTGATTTCCATGTTTTCTGCATATTCCTGAATCAAAAAGATGATGAGATTGTGTGCATGCTTGTGTGAGTGTTTAGTTTTCAAAGGGCTATTCAATTCAACTCATCTTTTTCGTGGCTGTCTTTATCAAGATATTACCTCATGAAAATTTTCACTTGCAGAACTGCTGCCGCTGAAATCAAATGTCTCTGACTCTGAATCAAGCAATATATCTTTGAGGCATTTGGTGGTTGAGTTCTTGGGTGTTTCTGCTACGCCACTCCTTAGTTCAGTAATAGCTACCTGTTTTTCCTTTGTGCAGTCATTGGATGTGATAATTGTCTTCTCTTCCTCATTCTTAGCATCATTTTGGGCATTAAAAGGATGCACCTTCTCAAACTGCATTCATGTTCTATTAATTTGAAAGTCATACAAACTGAAACAATTATCAGGAGAATTAGGACCTTAGACTGACTAAACATAGGGAAAGGTGAGAAAACACTGATGCAAGTTTTGAATTTGCGACCCCTGTACATTTTGTTGTTTACCGTTATCTTGACCATTACTACAGTGTCTGTAGAGATTCTGTTCTATTTTCATTTTTGTGACCTTCATATGGCCTACTCTACGTGACATAACCACATCAAGTAATTTTTGGTATCGTGCTCAGACTTATCCAAGAGGATTAGTTATACTTACATTTGAAGAGCTGCACTGCTTGTTTTCATGCTTACATGAATCTGAAGATTTACTCCTGTTAAACAGACATAATTTGGATGAGAATGAGCTTTTACTGAAATGTTCCAATCCAGTGCTTCTAAAATGTCAGTTTTAAAGGTTGGACTCATAAATTGCTAAAAACTAATCATACTTGGTCATAATCATCCAATCCATTTCAATAGGTCTTCACCAGATATTATTCACTTCCACTGAAATTTTCTCAAGTATTAAAGCTTCGCCAAGGCGTGTTCTTATCAGAAATGTTTATTACTGAAATTGCTAAATGTAGTGTGCACTTTAAATTCTTCCTTATATCGACTGCTTATCTGTAACATAGTCTAGGAAACTTACATTAACTGTTGTAATTCATGTTGAGTTGAAGCGATGCTGCTGGACTCACCGTTCCTCAGAGAGGCGTCTTCTCCAGTGGACATAATTTGATAATACATAAGCCAAGCTTTGTATCTCCTGGCCATCTTTACCATCATAGCATAGACCTCATTCTCATCTTTGGAATGTGGTTCCTGCTCAAAGCATAAGACGGATAACCGTCTGCAGAGTTCGGTAGCAATTTCAGTGTGAAGAAGCCTAGGAGAAACAGCAAGAGCTTGAAGAAAATGCATAGCAACCTGCCACTCATCCCCTTGGAGCTTTCTAACAACAGAGAGGTAAAAGTAAGAGTAGCCTGTCAAATAACTGTTTGGAATTCCTGCTGTTTCTCCATGTTCATCAAGTGATGCTGGCACTTGAAGCATATTCTCTGAATTCTGCAGCCTTGAGGTTCTCTCTTGACTCCATTTTGCTTGAAGTGCTGCTTCTATACTCTCTATCCCCCAATAAAGATTAGACAATATCGACTGCTCCGAAAACTCGAGATACCCTCTATTACTACAAACATCAAGCTTGGAACTGCATTTCAATTTCAAGGATTTCCAAGATTTTGTATCTGCAAGCAATGCAGTTATGTGCTGATTTATAACAGCAACGACTTTGCGTACCGACTCGAGGTCTAGTTTATCATCATCATATGAAAATACTGGAGGAGTGGAAGAAGATAGAGAAGCCATTGAATTATGTGACATTTTGGCCTCATGAAGAAGAAGAAGAAGAAGAAATACTGTTTACAGATAAGTGTAGTAGAGTGGCTTTTTCTGTATTCTTTGCTCGTGATTGTTGCCAAATTCTGTGTCTTTTAGGGGACCCTATGCTACAGACAAAGATATGGCCGTTGCCCCCATTAATGGAGGGAAAGTTTTACATTACAGAATAAAGGACAAATGTTTGAGGTTGTTATTGTCTTTACTGAGTAATAATGAACAAGGTAACTTGAATTGAGTGGACTGATTCATATAGTTAATGCCAATTAAATTTGGTGTCGGTGTCTAGGAGTTTTTCGATATAACCATCTACTATTTGATTTGATTAATCAGATTCGTTTTAGATCAGGTCTATTAAGAGAGGGGTTTTTTCCTTTTCGAGACCAGAACTCAGAGGAATTTTATTCATCGCACCACAATCCGTCCTGTGTAGTAATTAATTGAACAGATTGTAAGATTCCCTTTTGATGAAATAATTGGACAGTGCTAAGCGTGATTATTGTTTAATTCTACATTTAGGAGTGCTTTATTCTATTATTGTCTCTTTCAATTCTAGGTGATAATATAAACGTTTTGTTTTATTATTGGCTTTTTATCATGGTGCACCTGTAGAAGACGGTGGAGTTCTTTAACTTTAATATGTGGGAAATTATTGGTGGAAAAAGGTGTTGATATGGTCATTTAATTATTTTAAAGCTTCTCTTTTTTTGTTATATAGTCATTTAATTAATAAAATATTAACCCTTTTTGTTATTTTGGGTACTTATTTATCTTCTTTACTGCTTCTGTGGCGTGGCATTCTGTCTAGTCTGAACTTTGTCGCCTTCTAAATATTTGCGCTGTTAGACGCTTACGTGTCCATTTCCTCTTCCTTTTCTTTTTCAACCTAAATTCAATACGAATTATTAATTTTATTTTGTAAATTATTGATAATTTTAAAAATATTGTTTTTATTTATAATTTTTTTTAAAACATGTATAAAAGGAAGTGAATTATTAATAGGGCATCCTTATTAATATGAGACAGTAGTGATATTTTTCGTATGTGTCGATTCCCCCACGCATCAATCAAAAAAGAGAAAAACAAAGAAGATGTTTTTCTGAGAATGCATTACATTAAAACAAAAACGTATAATAAAAACCAAAAAAAAGTCATTTTTTCCGCAATAATTTGTTTACACCTTTAGCTTCTCTCTAATACTTTATCAAATATCAATTAATATTATAGTGTGCACAAAGTATGTAAGATTTGCAAGATTATATGTGAAATTTAATTGAAAACAAGCTCCTCATAACACTCTCAATTAAGGAATAAATCTTTTTTATTATGTCCATCCAACAAATTAAAGTAGAAGTGGAAGAAGAAAGTGCTTTAGTGACATAGTGATATAATCCTTTGTAAATTGTGGACTCTTCTCATGCGCAAATTATGACATTATAACATATGCTTTACAAAATGTTTCCTAAAAGCAAAAGTATGAAAACAAAGAGGAAAAAGATTATTGTAAATTTTTGACTGGGAAACTAAAACTTCATAACCAAGAAAATAAAAACTTTGACATCTTTCTCATCAACAACTGCCAAAAAAAGTTGTGCCCCAATTGTTATTCCCAATATTAGGAAGTAAAAAGGTGTCATATATATGTGGTCACATAATAATGATAATAATTTCACCAAGTAATGTAGTGGATGTGATTACTTATTTTTTAATTAGAGATTTGAAGTTTGAGTCTTGAATATATAAAAGTTTTTGATATGGAGCGCTTTTCTCCGAATAAAGCCTTATGTTATGTGATTAATTCAAGATAGTCTAGCATAATATTCTATGTCTCATTTTATGAGAGGTAGTTTGACTCGGTACGGAGTTTAAGAAAGAAAGGAAGACTTTTAAAACTTGTGGTCCAAAATGAATGATAGAAATTTGTGTGGCTGTAAATCATTTCATTAAGGGTAAAAGAGACATTTTATAGTTAAATTGTTACTTAGTATAAAAATATGTCATTCTTTTTGAAACTGACTAAAAAGTAAAGTAAATCACATAAATTGGGATAGCGGGAGTAATAAGGATAAAAATAATATTAATGAAAGAAGAGTCACATGAAAATTACTCTGGATTTTAGAATATTTGACTCCTCAGAAATCATATACTATTAAAATATTTCACGTGACCTTGTTGGAACCTTCTCACCTATCATATATATCTACTGTCCTACTTCCTCAATTCCTTGACTCTCTCAGAAAGAGAAAAACAAAACATTATTTTTTTATCTAAAATTTAAAAGCTCCCCAAGAAAATACTACAATAATATCTATTCATTTTTTTACGTTAAAAAAGAAAATGTTGTATTAAATCTTTGGCTTACATGTTTTCAGTATTTCGATTCGGATTTGTGTACTGCTTTAAAGGAAGAAAATCAAGATTTTCAATTCTGTAATTGCAACAGGACTAGTTTTTCTAAACATGTTATAGACAGAGAATTCTTATAAACTATTAAATTTTAGGTATCAAATAAATAACTATGAACATGATTCATAATGTAGGATCACTAATATTCTATATATTTAACGAACAAATTTATACATCAAATCAAAGTGACCATATTGTTATAGTGGGTAACTTCTTATGATTCAGTTACTTTAACATGATTAAAAAAATTAGTATTCTATTAGAATAGATAAATTCGATGATTTTATATTTAGATCGATCCACCTAATATGTTCTCTTTTAAGTATTGGAATCTTGTTATAAGAAATCCTTAATATCGCTGTAAACGCATTACCACCCAAAATATTTAGAAAAAATATTTACTATACATAGCTATAACTAAAAAATTACATTATATAATTATATTTAGAATATATAGCAAATCTCTTCTCTCTCAAAGTCTCACTTGCCTCTTTTCTCTCTCCTTTCTCTTACTCGCCTTTCTCCCACTCTCGCTCGCCTCTCTCACTGATCACCTCTCCCCTCCTTCGCTCCCTTCTCTCCCTTCTCTCCCTTTCTTGTCCCCTCCCTCTCTATCTCTCGCCATAATTCATGAGATCCAATAATTAAGCAACAAAGGACTTTGGTGTTTAAATGTGTTATTACTTATAGAAATTAGGTGAGAGATGGAGGAAACTTCTACTCCTTTTTTGCTTTCATACTCTGATTCTTATGCTTAAACGAGGGAGAGATACAATATTGTATCAATTGTATTCTAAAAAAGTATACAAGACATGATAGATGTATAATAAAGACAAAATATAATTGAATACATTGATACAAATCTCTACGAGTTGTAGATACAGTACTTAAATATATTGACGCTGAGTGAAAACACGAGGAACAAATACACTAGATACAATTGTGTCCCTTGATACAATTGTATTCGTTAATATACTTGATACAAAGTGAATGAACAAGGAACAAATGCAATTACAAACACACTTGTTCAGAATGAATACACAAAGAATAGATACACTTGATACAGTTGTATTCATTAATACAATTTGATGCAATAAATACAACATGTACTCATCATCTCTCTCGACTCTCTCTTTTCTCTTATAAATCTCGTTTGTATCTCTCCTCCTTTGACATATAATTATAAATCGTAATTAAACAAATTATAGATACAGATCTTTAATTAAGCCTACATTATATTCATTTTTGAAAGTTCCTCAAATATTTATGTTCTTATTTTTGGATTGGTTCCTTAGGGGTATAATTAATTCATGAAATATGGTTTGTCTAACCCATTTAATCTAAGTTGGACGTGTCAATCTTAGCTTAACTCATTTTGACCTATCTAATATCACGATTGATAGCCCAAATTAACTCATGAATTTTTTGTCAAGATTCTTTTAAATCGATATGAAGTAGTTAAATAAAGTATAAACAATAAACAAATTAAAATTTTGTAAGAATTGAACAGGTTGAATTATGACAAGTTTTTTAATTCATTTTAACCCAAATAACTTTTGAACAAATCAATTTATTAGCATAATTTATTTTAATCTTTCCAAATTTAATTGTTTATTTGACACCACTAATTCTAACTAGTAGAGAAACTTATATATAGTTTTTTTTTTTTTGTAGAAGTACTAATAAATCCTTGTGGGGCATAAGATCAAAATGTTTGGTGTGAGAATGGCAAAGAATGCATTATGTGAATTTGTTTGATAGGAAAATTCCATTTATAATAGACAAGCCAAGGTGTCATGAAAAAGACTTGACTTCTGTTGCATTGGTTAGTCCCTTTTTATCCCCTTCTAACAATAATAAAATAATATAAATATAATACCCCCAACAAAAGAAAAAAGTTCTTTTTTCTACTAAACTCTCCTCCTTTCCTTCTCATCATAGTAAAAGTAATGGAATAATTAACGATAAATTATCAATCAATAATTCTCTTGTTGATTCATTAATGGCATAATTTGGTACACTATAATTACCCTTTTAATCCTTTAGATTTGTTGAGACATCAACTCGGCCAAGAATTTTGGATAATAGAAAAGGATTGAGATATTAATATGTGTTTATATGGTCCAGATAATAATAGTTCACATCCAATATTCCTAAGAAAATGACATTCTGATTGACACTTATCTTCTTTTGCAGTACATCATTCACATAATATATATATCCCGTTTAATTTAATTAATTGAAAGTAACTCATAAGTGTTTGAGTAACATTTTTGAATATGAATAAATTTTTACATATAATTAATTACGTATTTAATAAAAGTGCTTAAACCTGTAATTTACCATTGACATGTATAATTGGTAAAAAAGAGTAGTGATAAAATATGCAGATGTTATCATGGAAAAGGATGAATGACAAAATAGAATTGGGAAGGAGGTTTTTCTTTGAGGCTCGTATTTTAGAGATTACAAAAGATATTAACGATAAAATAATCTTTTATCTTTGATTAAATCAAATATATTTATAGCTAAAAAGTTGTAAGTTGATTGTTACAAATTTATGCTTTAATTTTGTTGAACTTATAAACAAGATATGTTTCTAATATGTAGATAAATCTCTAAATCAAAAGGTGTACAAACTTATTAAATTATACCCTCATACTACTTATTTATTACACCAATAAAAACCAATATAATTGTTTTTATCAATAATCTATATTATAAGAATGATAAACGAAAGGAGAGAAAAACATCAAATTAACAATCAATAAATCAAATCTGAGGAAGGTCCCAATACAGATGGGAATAGGGAAAGTACAGAAGTTTTTGTCAGTCACGGGAAAATATATTATTAGTCTATAATATTACTATTCCTCTGTCGCAATTTATATGATAAAGTTTGATTAAGTATGGAGTTTTAAAAAAAAATTGAAAACTTGTGACCTTAAATAAATCATAGATATTTATATAGCTATAAATAATCTCATTAGAAATAAAATGAACATTTTAAAATTAAATTATTATTAAATATAAAAACGTGTAATTCTTTTTGAAATCGACTAAACAAGAAAGTGTGTGGGTGAGGGTAACATTGTTTTTCAGAGGCATGATTTTGATTTTCTGGACCTTTTTTTAAATTGTTTTTTATTTGGTTCAAACTCACATGTTTCTTTTGCAAATAAAACAAGATTCTCATGTGACACCCTACGAGAAAAGGTGTATAGACTGTCTCTAAGCTCAATTATAGAGCAAATATTGAAAATTCTTGACGGAATATAATTAGTTTAATATTTAAAAATTCATAACAGTATATATATATATATATATATATATAATTTTGTTATTTGCAACAAAAATGGTAATGACTTTGAATGGGTTCTCAAGTAAAAGCCTTGGTACGTAGTTGGCTAGCTTCTATTTTCCAATATAGAGGATTTCTTCAAAGACTATTTAAAATAAATATTTTTTTAGTTATAATTTAGATCATAAATACTTTAAAATGCATAAAGAAACATTTCAAAGTGACCACTTTACTCGAAAAAGGAGGGGTAAAATTTTATTTTTTTTGAAATTTTAAGGTAGATATACCCATATTTACAAGGTTTATCCATTGATAACAAGTCCGAGAAATGTCACAATTATATTATTTATGAAGGAAACCTACGTATTATTCTTAGTCTAGTCTGTATGGATTGGCCACTAAGCGTTTGGTAGGATGTACGAAAAACTAATACATATATTAGTTATACATCTTATTTAGTATTATGTGATTTATAATTAATACATAGCAAATCATGATATTAATAATTCATGAATAAGCATATAATTAAAGATAGAAATATTTTTAATATTCCGAACCAAATAATTCATAATAAATAATTTCAGCATTACTAATATATCACATTCAATAATACATTTTACCAAACGATCCCAAAGTGTCAAGCATCACCCTTTGAAGTCATAGTCATGGATGGTCCAAAGGTGCATCTTAGTGTCTTTTGAGATCATCAAATTTAAGCCAAAAGATTGATTCAAAACATGAACTTGAAAATATCCGTTTAAGAATTAATAATTTAAAGAGTTACTCAAAATTTGAGTTCTATGTCACTAATTAATAATACTGATAAAGTATCTTGTATCTTACACAGGTGCAAACTGCAAAGTTTATGCTACAAAAAATTGGAGTAATAACGGCGGTTTCAGGGTATTGCGGCAGTTTTAACCGCCGCTAAATGATTATTAGCGGTTTTGGAAAGCGTCATAATTATGTCTATCACTTATCTACTATGGAGATTTTGGGAAAACCGCTATAGTTGTACTCTGTATAGAGCGACGGTTGATAATTTTATGTTGCGACGGTTGATAATTTTATGTTACGATGGTTTTCGACCGCCGCAATTTATATGTGAACAATGTAGAACTCTAACTAACAGAGAAGCCAAAAGTTGAAAAGGAAAATAACAAGAAGAACAGAAAGAGAGACGTTTTTGCAGAGAAGTAGTTCTCTTTTATTCAATATGCTTTGTGCCTTATATAGGCTTACATATTATGGAATCATATTCCCACTAAACCACTAATTTAATTCCACTAAACAAATACTCCTAAACTTTAGGAACACATCTGCAACACTGCAAAACAGGGAAAAACTATCACTAACTAAGTACCAACAGAAAGCTAAAATATAGCTATACTGCAGAACTAGTCAAACTAAAAAAAATAGGGGCTGATGTTGAACACCTTTAACACTCCCTCTCGACATCAGCTCCAGTCTTAACCATGCCTAGCTGCTGACATAAAGTTTCAAACTTATTGACACTTAAGCCTTTTGTGAATACGTCGGCAATTTGCTTCTCAGTTTTAATATGCTCCAAGTCAATCTCTCCTTGCAACACCTTTTCTCTGATGAAGTGGTAATGTATTTCAACATGCTTAGTCCTTGCATGAAAAACAGGATTTTTGGCCAAGCAGATCGCTGACTGATTGTCACAGTACAACGGAACTGCGTAGTCAATTGGTTGCTGTAAATCCTTCATCAATTGCATAAGCCATGTACTTTCCTGAGCTGCAACTGCTGCTGCCCGATACTCTGCTTCGGTTGTTGACAACGACACTGTTGGTTGCCTTTTGCTGCACCAAGAAATTGCTCCAGCTTCGAGCTTAAACACAAAGCCAGTAGTTGAACGACGAGTATCATGGTCCCCTGCATAGTCAGAGTCACAGTATCCGACCAACTTGCATTCTTCACTTTTCTTGTACAAAAGACCATAATCAATAGTACTTTTCACATATCTCAGTATTCGCCGAACAGCCTCCATATGTTGCTTCTTTGGATTGTGCATGTAGCGACTCATCACACCAACTGCAAATGAAATATCAGGTCGAGTTTGAGTTAGATAAATCAGACTACCTACCAGTTACCTATACATCGTCACATCTGCTAAATCTTTTCCTCCATTCGCACACATCTTAGCATTTGGCTCCAACGGTGTTGAGATTGGCTTGCAATTAAACATCCCAAACTTCTTCAACAGATCTGTGGAATATTTTTTCTGATGCAAACAAATTCCTTCTTCATTACGATCAACCTCCAAGCCAAGAAAATGGTTGAGTTGCCCGAGTTCCTTCATCTGGAAGCGAACTGACAAGTTCTTCTTTGTTAGGAGAATTTCTTCTTCACAATCTCCTGTTAGGATTAGATCATCCACATATACTAGCACAATAGATAGTTTTCTTCCAATAACTTTCACAAACAGACTGGAATCTGCCGGTGCTACTGAATAACAACTACGAGTAAGAAATTCAGAGATTTTACCATACCATGCCCTTGGCGCTTGCTTTAATCCATATAGCGCCTTTCGAAGCTTACATACATACTCAGGATGATCTTGACTCTGAAAACCCATTGGTTGACACATGTAGATCTCCCGGTCCAACTCTCCGTGCAGAAAGGCATTCTTTACGTCCATTTGCCATAGGTTCCAATCTTTACTGGATGCGAGTGCAAGCAGAATCCGGACAGTAGTAAGCTTTGCCACTGGACTAAACGTTTCATCATAATCTAGTCCATATTGCTGAGAAAATCCCCGGGCTACAAGACGAGCTTTGTGCCTTTCAATTGATCCATCTGTGTTACGTTTTATCTTGTAAATCCATTTGCAAGAAATGGGTTTTACATCCCTTGGCTTTTCTACGAGCTCCCAAGTTTGATTCAGTGCTAGCGCAACAATTTCCTCCTCCATAGCTTTAATCCACTTTGGATTCTGGAAAGCTTCCTCAAAAATCTCAGGTTCTTTTTCATTTTCTTCTTCCACTATGGCTGTATTGGCGTACTTTGGATTTTGCTTTCTGATCCTTGATGACCTTCTAAGTGACGAGGGTGTGTTTGCTCCATTTAACTTACTTTCTTCACTTGGTTGTTGGTACAAACCAGTTTGCCAAGGATTTTGAGTCACGCCTTCGTCAACATTATCTTCATTAGCTTCATCTTCAGCTTCATCTAGACTCAACTGGATATGAGACGAGTCCAGTACATCTTTGAAAACATCTGAATCTGGCAGCAGTTCCTTATTTGAAGACCACCATGAAGAAGCTTCATCAAATATCACATTTCGAGAAGTGTAACACTTTCCCGTTGTTGGATCACAGCATCGCCACCCTTTTCGTTGACTGTCATACCCTACAAAGATACACCTAACAGCCTTCTTGTCCATCTTGCTACGTAAATGATTAGGTACAAATACATAGCATACACATCCAAAAACACGAAAATAGCTAACTGAAGGTTTCATTTTCCATAACTTCTCAAAAGGTGAAAGAAAACTTAACCTTTGTTGAGGAAGTCTATTGATCACAAAAGCAGCAGTCTTCATAGCTTCTGCCCAAAATTGTCCCAAGACATTTTTCGCATGAAGCATGCTCCGACAAATTTCTGCTAGGTGTCTGTTCTTTCTTTCCGATACGCCATTTTGTTGTGGCGTGTTTGGACATGTGAACTGATGACGTATTCGACACTCCCGAAGGAACTAGGAAAATTCATATGAGGTATATTCCCCACCGTTGTCAGTTCGCAAACAAAGAATTTTCTTTCCAACTTCTGCTTCAGCAACCTTTTTGAATTCTTTGAATTTTGAAAATGTATCAGATTTTTCCTTTAAGAAATAAATCCACACATACCTGGAAAAATCATCAATGAATGTCACCATATATTTCATCCCACCAACAGACACTTGCTTGACAGGTCTGAACACATCAGAGTGAATTAATTCTAATGGTTCCTTAGCTTTATATTTTGACTCCTCATACGACAACTGATGCGCTTTACCGTACTGACAACCTGCACAAATTACATCTGTTCTTACTGCAAGTTTGGGAAGACCCTTCAACATTGACTTTTCCATCATGACACTAAGCTTAGAGTAGCTAACGTGACTCAATCGCATGTGCCATAAATCTGCAGTCTCGTTTTTCCTAGTCTTGTCTACATATGCGGTTTCTGCCGACATTACATAGACAGAATTCAACATTGGTCCCTTCATCACTGGCTTTTCTTTAATCTCAAGATGATCATATATCCTTACATCTTCTGGACCAAACAAAACAAAATGGCCTGAAGATGTTAGTTGTGCTACTGAAAGAAGATTTTTCTTCATACCTGGGACATGATAAACATGTTGAAGCGGCATCAGATCAGTACAATTCTTAGGAGACACTACAGTCTTACCAATGTGAGCTATCGGTAGTTTTGTGTCATCAGTTGTCACCACCTTACGATTGCCTTGGTACTCGGACAAATTTTGCAACTTATCCATGTCACCTGTCATGTGATTTGTGCAACCTGAATCAACAATCCAATCCTTCTCATAGTCAATTTGATTGGATGTTAAAGTTGTAAAGGCTAGATCCTCATCTTCTACAGCGAAGAAAGCCTCAGCATCCCAATCCTCTTCAACTTTGGAAATGGCAGCATTACTTTCCACAGTCTTTTTCTTTGACCTGCAATCTTTCGCCATATGTCCTTTCTTCTCACAATTGTAGCACTTCCCTTCAAACTTTTTGCCACGATGATTCTTCCAACCACCCCTTCCACGAGTGCTCCCTTTGCCTTGACGACCTTCCACCTCATCATCGTTCTTCTTAGATCCACTGGCACCAAGCTGCTTGAAATTCCAGCTTCCTTTATGGACATAGAGTGCTTCCTCCTGACCCTTCAATGAAGCTCCTCCCATCTGCTTGGCCAAGGCTTCCTGACCTGCTAGCAAATTCTCAAATTCTACAAGTGAAGGCTGATTTTGCCATCCTTGTACAGCAGCAATAAAGCGTCTATATTCAGGCTTCAGACCATGGATGATGATCCGCTTCATCCTCGTCTCTCCAATTGGAGCTTGTGGATCTAACTCTGAAATCTCTCGACATAGCATCTTTACCTTATGAAAGTATTGTGCAATTGACATGTTGCATTGTGCTATCGAGAGTAATTCACTCTCTAAGAGTTGGAGTCTCGTATCATTTTTCTTTGAAAATAGCTTGGCAAGTGTATCCCAAGCCTGCTTTGGGGTGGTGGCATCTCGTATGTGCTCTAGCACATCCTCTTCAGCCGTTGTCTTTAAGGCAAACATAGCCTTTCCCGCTTTTATCTTCTACTTCCGCAACGTGCCGTTTGTATCTTCTGCTTCTGGTTGTGTCACCTCGCTGCCATTGACAACCTCCCATAGGTCTTGTCCTTGCATATAAGACATTATACAAGTTGACCACGTACTGTAGTTGCTGTTGTTGAGCTTTTTCATTCCGCCGACCGCTTGTAGGTCCGTCATTGCGTCGACAATAGAAATCAAAAAAAAAAAAACAACCTGCAGTAAATGATTTTCCACAGAACAACCTGGCTCTGATACCAAATGTAGAACTCTAACTAACAGAGAAGCAAAAAGTTGAAAAGGAAAATAACAAGAAGAACAGAAAGAGAGACGTTTTTGCAGAGAAGTAGTTCTCTTTTATTCAATACGCTTTGTGCCTTATATAGGCTTACATATTATGGAATCATATTCCCACTAAACCACTAATTTAATTCCACTAAACAAATACTCCTAAAATTTAGGAACACATCTGCAACACTGCAAAACAGAGAAAAACTATCACTAACTAAGTACCAACAGAAAGCTAAAACATAGCTATACTGCAGAACTAGTCAAACTAAAAAATAGGGGCTGATGTTGAACAACTTTAACAAACAATGCTCTAAATGGCAATTTTAAACTGTCATATTGTGTGTTTAATGCATCAACTGTTACTCCATTTTTACATTCTTATATTTCCATTCCATTTCTACTTCTGTCTAGTGCTCAAAGCTTATTTATTTGCTTTACAATAGTATTGACACAAACCATTCTCAAAAAACAATAGTATTGACACACATATAAGAAAGATTAGTGAAACAAATCAATCATCATATATAAATAACATAAGCATTTCAAAATTACATAATAAGATTCTTAAAATATTAAGGAATATTAATATTTAATATCCATTCGAAGTGAAATAACCATATCATATTTTAGAAGTAATACTATTAGCAATCTGTGTTTAAAAACCAGAATTACTGATTTCAATAAACTTTGCAAAAACACAAAGTAACCAAAGTTTAATAAACCAGTAATAATAGATGAACAGAAATTAATTGACAAAACTAAAATCTGTAAAAAACGTACCACAATCCTTTGAAAAATAGAATCAGAAAAAGATCAAGCCCACTGATTATACAGTGTCCCCTCAAGGAAATTATTTCCCTCTAGTATCTGAGGTTTGATTTGGAATATGTCCTCCCAGGATAGAATGATCTTAATCACCAGTGTATTGATACCAAAAACTCTGGTGTCAGCGAACCACTCAACAATAGTGAAGTACACGAAGAAATTTTGTGCAGAAGAAGAAGAAGAAATCATAAAAATTCGTTAGGAATAAGTCTGAGGAATTAATGTATTTATAGGCAAGAGGAACTAGTTCCGAAAGGTTGCAATCCTTTCAGAATCCACACGACCATTCATGAAAGTTTGCAACCTTTCAAATGGTCATGGTTGTTTCTGAAAGTTGCAACCTTTCAAAATAGTCACTTCCAACGGCGGAAAATTCAAATAAAACAGGAAAGATTTAAATAAAACGGGTCGCGCGTGTATTCGAGTCGGGTCGGGTCAATTAACTAATTAATTGAAACACTTCAGTTAATTAACTAATTAAAACGTTGGCCATTTAATTTAATTTAATAAATAATTAACTAAAATAATTAAAACAAACTTTGTCCAAAAAATAATCTCTCAATCATTTTCCAAAGCCAAAACCGAAGCCGAGCCGAGAGAGCGACGACCACGACGGCGCGAGGGGGGTCCCTCTTTCCAACCCTTTTAACAATTAATAAGAGTGTTTTTATATTTAAACTCTCCTATTTTTCTTTCTACCACCGATGAGGGACAAATGCCTTTTCAATAAAGCATAAGAGAACTTTTCAAGTTCTCAACTCTTCAAGTTCCCAACTTTTCAAGTTTCTTTCTTTTCATCTTCCCTCTATTTCCCATTAACTCTTGCTACATACCCAAAAATCCCCCACATTAATGTGGAATGGTTATAACATAAGGAATGCACGGACGAGTGTGTACTTTACAAGCAAGAATCAATTGCATCTGGATAAGTAGGTTTTCCCTTGGACTTTTCGTAGTGAACATATGTCGGATATACTCGGTCAATCGGTAGATGCTATATCTTTGAACCGTTGAGCTTTGGTGTATACCTAGACAACCATATGTCACACAATTAACCCTTTACCGTTTATGGTTCTTACGATTATGTTCATTTCAGCCATGAACACCTCCTGGTTTCATGAGTGTATAGAGAATAGGCTTTTGACATAAAATTTTCTTTGAAGCGGCTTACAGTTCACACTCACATAGATGATTTCTAACCGTGTCATCTCGTAGATACACTATTTGGTCAAATATGCCAAACTTAGCAAATCATTAAAAACTTTAAGCTTTATTAACTCATTAACAAGCCTTAAAGTCTTAACCTTGTTCCTGAACATTGTCTTCATCATGAGAATGGATTGAGTTGATTGACAATGTCAAACCGTCAGTCACAACTTTGTTTTTCTTTTGGAATCTATCTCTTGGGATCTCCAGTCTGCTAGATAGAGTTGCTGCCATGCTGACTTGTCCTAAGCTGTAAAATCATTCCCTTAGATGATCTTTCAACTGCCTCTTTCACTAGGCCTTTCGTTAGTGGATCTGACACATTATCACTTGACTTCACATAGTCAATTGTGATAATTCCACTAGAGATAAGTTGTCTTACAGTATTATGTCTCCGTCGTATATGACGAGACTTCCCGTTGTACATAACACTCCCTGCCCTACCTATTGCTGCTTGACTATCACAATGTATGCAAATAGGTCCCACAGGTTTGGGCCAGAATGGAATATCCTCTAAGAAATTCCGGAGCCATTCAGCTTCTTCACCGGCCTTATCTAAGGCAATGAATTCAGATTCCATTATGGAGCGAGCGATACATATCTATTTGGACGATTTCCAAGAGACTACTCCTCCATCAAGTGTAAACACATAACCACTTGTGGATTTTACTTCATTTGACCCGGTTATCCAATTTGCATCACTATATCCTTCAATCACTGCAGGATATTTATTATAATGTAAAGCATAGTGTTGTGTATGTTTCAGATACCCCAACACACGTTTCATTGCCATCCAGTGAGTTTGATTCAGATTACTGGTGAATCGACTTAGTTTACTAATAGCACATGCTATATCTGGTCGCGTACAATTCATAATATACATCAAACTTCCCAACACTCTGGCATATTCCAATTGAGAGTCACTTTCACCTACATTCTTTTGAAATGTAAAGCTTAAGTCAATTGGAGTTTTGACAACATTGAAATTCAAGTACTTGAACTTATCCAATACTTTTTCAATATAATGAGATTGAGATAATGCTAATCCCTGAGGAGTTTTGAGAATCTTGATCCCTAGGATCAAATCAGCAACTCCTAAGTCCTTCATATCGAATTTGCTGAACAACATGCGCTTAGTAGCATTTATATCGTCAATATCTTTACTCATTATTAACATGTCATCAACATACAAACAAACAATGACTTCATGATTCAGAACATTTTTAATGTAAACACACTTATCACATTCGTTAATCTTGAATCCATTTGCCAACATTGTTTGATCAAATTTAGCACGCCATTGTTTGGGTGCTTGCTTGAGCCCATAAAGCGACTTCACAAGTCTGCACACTTTCTCTTCTTTACCAGGAACCACAAACCCTTCAGGTTGATCTATATAAATTTCTTCCTCCAACTCTCCATTTAAGAAGGCTGTCTTTACATCCATTTGGTGGATTTTAAGATCATGCACTGCCGCTAGTGCTATTAACATCCTAATTGATGTTATCCTTGTTACTAGAGAGTATGTATCAAAGTAGTCCAGACCTTCCTTTTGTCTGTATCCTTTGACTACAAGTCTAGCTTGATATTTGTCAATAGTCCCATCGGCTTTCATTTTCCTTTTAAAGATCCACTTTGATCCTAAAGGTTTATTTCCCGGAGGAAGATCAACCAATTTCCAAGTATGATTACTTAAAATTGATTTGATCTCACTATTGACTGCTTCTTTCCAATAGATTGACTCAGATGAAGACATAGCTGCTTTAAATGTTAAAGGCTCATTTTCAAGCAAGAATGCCACAAAATCTAATCCGAAATAAGTGGGTTTTCGTTTGCAATTACTACGCCTAGGATCCTCACTGGGGAGTGTATTTTTCGTTGATTCTTCCCGTGGTCATCTAGATCTTTCACTTGTTGACTCACATTCAGTTTTATATGGATAAATGTGTTCAAATAACTCAGCATTATCTGACTCAATTATCGTATTAACATGAATCTCAGGATTATCAGATTTGTGAATCAAAAATCGGCAGGCCTTACTGTTCACAACATATCCAATAAATACACAATTCACTGTTTTGGGTCCAATTTTCACCCTCTTGGGTAAAGGAACCTCTACCATAGCTAGACACCCCACACTTTGAAATATTTCAAGTTGGGTTTCCTTCCTTTCCATAACTCATATAGAATCAATTGTGTTTTGCTTTGGGGTACCCTATTGAGTATTTTGTTAGTCGTAAGGATGGCTGCCCCCCACAGGTTTTGCGGTGAACCAGAACTAATTATCAAGGCATTCATCATTTCCTTTAATGTTTTATTCTTCCGTTTCGCCAAACCATTTGATTGAGGTGTATATGGTGCAATAGTTTGATGAATAATACCATATTCCAAACATATCTCTGCAAAAGGAGATTCGTATTCTCCACCCCTATCACTTCGAATCATTTTTATCTTTAGATTCAATTGATTCTCCACTTCATTTTTGTATTGCTTAAATGCATCAATTGCTTCATTCTTACTATTAAGCAAATATACATAACAAAATCAAGTGCAATCGTCAATAAAAGTTATAAAAAACTTTTTCCCACCACGAGATGGTGTCGACTTCAAATCGCATATATCTGTGTGAATTAAGTCTAAAGGTTTTGAATTTCTTTCAACGGACTTATAAGGATATTTAACAAACTTACTTTCTACACAAATTTCACATTTCAATTTATCGCATTTGAAATCAGGCAATACTAGTAAAGTAATCAATTTCCGCAAGGCTTTGTAATTTACATATCCCAAACGGGCATGCCATAAATCATTTGACTCCAATAAGTAAACAGAAGAAGAATTCTTATTAATACTGTCAACAACCATTACGTTCAGTTTGAAGAGGCCCTCAGTGAGGTAGCCCTTTCCTAAGAACATCTCATTCTTACTTATTACAACTTTGTCACTAACTAGGACACACTTAAACCCGTTCTTAACGAGCAGTGCAGCTGAAACTAAATTCTTCCTAATAGTAGGAACATGCAGAACGTTGTTCAGAGTCAACACCTTGTCGGATGTCATTTTCAACATTACTTTCCCAGTTTCTGCAATCCTCATTGTTACTGTGTTCTCCATGAACAAATCTTCCTCGAACTCAGCAAGAGTGTACGTTGCAAAAGCTTCGTTCGCAGAGCAAATATGTCGAGAGACACCTGAGTCGAGAAACCACTCCTTGGGATTTCCAACTAAGTTGCACTCTGAGATCATTGCACATAGGTCATCTGCATCTTCCATCTCTTCCACGATATTTGCTTGACTTTTGCCTTTGTTTTTGTCTTTGTCTTTTCTTGGAGCACGACAGTCAGAAGACTTGTGACCAGCCTTACCACAATTGTAACAGTTGCCTTTGGATTTCTTCTTAGCCTGTTCTGACTTCTATCTATTGGATTTCTTTCTCTTCTTGCCTTTGGCAGGAGCTTCTTCAACAATATTAACTCCAATTATTGTAGAACTCGTACGAGACTTCTTTTCAACGGTCTTGCTATCTTCCTCAATATTGAGCCGAATCACAAGATCTTCAAGCTTCATTTCCTTACGTTTGTGCTTTAGATAATTCTTGAAGTCGTTCCACGAAGGAGGTAACTTCTCGATCATTGCAGCCACTTGAAAAGCTTCATTTACTACCATATCTTTAACAATCAGATCATGAAAAATATGTTGAAGTTCCTACACTTGTGATCCAATAGTTTTACTATCTACCATTTTATAGTCTAAAAACTTTGCGACCACAAACTTTTTCAAGCATGCATTTTCTGTCTTATATTTCTTCTAAGTGCATTCCACAATTCTTTCGAAGTTGTCATTGCATTATAGACATTGTATAAGTCATCCTCTAAAGCACTTAGAATATAGCCCTTACATAGGAAGTCTGCATGTGTCCATGCTTCAATAATCATGAACCTTTCTCTGTTTGACATATCAGCAGCAGGTAGTGGAGTTTCTTCATTGGTAAATTTCTGCAGACCAAGAGTGGTAAGCTAGAAAAATACCCATTGTTGCCATCCTTTGAAATTCGCACCTGAGAATTTTCCCGGTTTCTCTGCTGGTGGTACAGTAGTTCTGGCTGGTGCAGCAACAACCACTGTAACATTGTTGTTTTTCATTTCTAATAAACAAAAATTAATACAGACTTAGTAAGCAATAACTTTAAATGGCAAACAAAATAGGAGTATAAAACCACAAAGATTTTTTTCTCCAATAGAAACACAGATTAACAAATAAAAATAATTTCCTTAAGATCGTTAGCAATCTGTGTTTAAAAACCAGAATTACTGATTTCAATAAACTTTGCAGAAATACGAAGTAACCAAAGTTTAATAAACCAGTAAGAATAGATGAACAGAAATTAATTGACAAAACTAAAATCTGTAAAAAAACGTACCACAATCCTTTGAAAAACAGAATCAGAAAAAGATCAAACCCACTGAATGTACAGTGTCCCCTCAAGGAAATTATTCCCCTCTAGTATCCGAGGTTTGATTTGGAATATGTCCTCTAGGATAGAATGATCTTAATCACCAGTGTATTGATACCCAAAACTCTGGTGTCAGCGAACCACTCAACAGCAGTGAAGTACACGAAGAAATTTTGTGCAGAAAAAGAAGAAGAAACCAGAAAAATTTGTTAGGAATAAGTCTGAGGAATCAATGAATTTATAGGCAACAGGAACTGGTTCCGAAAGGTTGTAATCCTTTAAGAATCCACACGACCATTCATGAAAGTTTGCACCCTTTCAAATGGTCATGGCTGTTTCTAAAAGTTACAACCTTTTAGAACAGTCACTTCCAACGGCGGAAAATTGAAATAAAATGGGAAAGATTTAAATAAAATGGGTCGCGCGTGGATTTGAGTCGAGTCGGGTCAATTAACTAATTAATTGAAACACTTCGGTTAATTAACTAATTAAAACGTTGGCCATTTATTTTAATTTAATTAAATAAATAATTAAAACAAACTTTGTCCAAAAAATAATCTCTCGATCGATTTTTTTCTGAAGCCGAGTGAGCGACGACGAAGACGGCGCGAGGGGGGTCCCTCTTTCCAACCCTTTTAACAATTAATTGGAGTATTTTTATATTTAAACTCTCCTATTTTTCTGTAATGACCCTTTTGGTCATTTCTGTGTCTTGCTTTCTGTGAGTCGTTTAGAGCGTTCCTATAGCGACCCCAAGTCATTTATGACTTGCTGGGACTGACAGTTCGGTCACCTGGTCGTTCGTTTGGTCTTGGTGCGAGTTTTTGTGTTTTGGAGCTTATGAACCTTGAACAATCATTTTCGATCAA